>CAIGRF010368906.1:0-13244 GCA_903798235.1 Fraxinus ornus | reverse complement strand
AATAAAAAAAAAATTCAATCGAACACTACATTAGATTTAAGAATTTTGAATTAAAACTTAAATGTGATTAATTAATGAAATTGTTATGCCCTAATATCGACTCCATATTTGAAACATTAATTAGATTTTTGTGTGCAATTTTAATACTTTCAATTAGTGTGTGTTTTGTTTATTAGCTGAAATTCAATGAATGAAAATTGAATTGAAAGAAAGAAGTGAAAAATGATGAAAAAGAGCAATATCCAGAATTTAGGGACTAAAGTGTTAATACTCAAAATTTGGTCGAACCTCACGATGAAGATTCGAGAATACTGGAAGTTAATTGGATGCAATTAGAAGTTAAAAAAGTGAGGTATGACTAAAATATTTTTACAAATCAATTTTCAATGCACAAAGATGTTCCAGATTTTTAGCTGTAGATTGATATCCATTAATAGTAAAAGTTTGAATTGGAAAATAGCTATTTCTATTAAAATTGTAGCCATTTGAGTTATCTTCACAACCCAATTTGGATCTCTTCAATTGGATATCGAGATAGAAAGTTATGATAAAAATACTAAAGGATGTGCAATGTTGAATTTTTCTCGAGAAGAGCGTCTAGGCGCCCATAAAGTCACCAAATTCTGGGAAAACATTATGAGATGTATAAATACAAGATGAGAGGAACTTGAGAAGGGTTCCACACATTGAGATACACAAAATACAACTTAAGATTTAGGAGAGCAAATCGAAAGAGAAAAATATCAAGAAATCACGAGTTTGAAGCATTGATTGGAAGAAAAAAAAAAAGATCTTGGTGTAAGATTTATCAACTTTTCTACATCTTTATTTAAAATCCGATTATATACTTTATTATCATCTATTGTTTTTCTTGATTAATCATGAGTAGCTAAATCATACAATATGACGAACAATGTAATATATTTGAGACATTTTTTTTTTCAAGATTATAGTTCTTTCATCACATATATGTTGATTTTATTCATAAATCTAATATTTTAAATTACTTGATCAGAAATTCAACGATTTTATGAATCTTTTATGAACTGATACGTGAGTTTTAGATTTAAACTACATAGTAAAATCTAGTAATTTGATATAAAATGTAGAGATACTCATGCTACTTATTGCGATCGTTATATGAAGAACAAATAGTGCTTTTAACTAAGCGCATGTTTGGCCCCCATTATTTTCACATTATAATGAGAAGAATATTAATTTTTTGAAGAATACGTGGTTAAAAAAAAGGAAAAGTTTTTGGATTTACATGTAATAATATTTTATTGTGGTTAATAAGAAGAGAGTGAAAAATAAATTATAATTAATGGGGAATAATGGGGGACAAAGAGGGGCTAAGATTGATTTATATAGAGATATGTGATTGAATTAGTTAAATAGGTTCAATGAGAACTCGTGATGAGTAAATTGAATAAAATAAAAAAAAATTCAATCGAACACTACATTAGATTTAAGAATTTTGAATTAAAACTTAAATGTGATTAATTAATGAAATTGTTATGCCCTAATATCGACTCCATATTTGAAACATTAATTAGATTTTTGTGTGCAATTTTAATACTTTCAATTAGTTAGAAGTAGTTAGATAAAAAGCCATCACATCACAATTCTTGTTTTTTCATCAAAAAGAACTTAGAAATATTAAATTAAGTATTAAATTGTCATAATGGTGGGAATGATTATCCGTACTCAAAGGTCCACTGTATTACTTACTACGATATCATATACTTGCAATATAAAAAAAATGCAATATCCACCTTTATCTTGTATAATACCATCCCCCTACTCAGTTTATCCAATTTTATACAAAGTTCTTTGTATGGTCTAATAAGATGCATAACACCCAACCCAAGCTCCCGTTTGATTTAGATAAAAAATAATTTTTTTAATAAACTTTGATGAAAGTTAATAAAATATGTGTTAAAAATTGTGAATCTTATTAAATATGTAATTAAAATTAAGAGTAAATAGCACAAAACGTCCCCACCTTTCGATGTCATTGTGTAAAACGTCTTTACTTTTCATTTTTTGACATTTTCACCCCCTATCGTCCACCTTTTATTGGGCAAAAGGTCATTTTCAATAAAATGATGATTTTACCCTTCTATTCAAATGAAACGAAAAGAAAAAAATAAACAACTAATTGCAATTATAGTCTTAAAATTTTCAAAACATTATAAATAAGTCCTAAATTCTCTACAACCACCACCACTTTCACAACCTCACCAAGTCGCCACCTATAGATTCACATAGCACCACCTTCTGACCACCACTCCCGTCGGACTCCACTGTCACTAGGCTCGCTTCGCTCTCCCCAACATCCTCTCCCATAGTGTTGGTCACAAAATCTATCGAAAACCGCCACATTTGCAGCCTAAAATATCAAACTGCCATATACAACCCTTTACGGCAACCCCATTTCGGCGCCACCCATAGTCGTGCACCACTACCGACGGTTACCCCTCACCTTGACGAACCTGTACATGGCCTCAAGCCAATCAAACCTGCCTCAAATCATTCTATTGTAATCTAGACATTCGACATTGGCGATGTCCATTTTGCCAAACTCGTCTCTTTTAATTCATACATCCCACAACACTAAATCTCCAAATTGGTATCAATCGAACCATCAATAAACCCAAACGACAATGTGTATGAATCTAATTGAACCAATTATCTCCCCAACCGTTTCAATTTTTGGTCCAAAATGATATACAGGCGCAATGCACGGAGAGAGTTGTCTAACCAAAATTGGTGGGTCCTAAGTGCTCCAGGCCTCCAATCTTCAAATTCGTGTGGGGAGGATGGTGGGTGAGTGAAGTGAGGTTGATGGGGGTGGAGTTTGGTGGGCGTGGTGGCCGAAAGGTGGTGCTATCTGGATTGCAGCTTGGTAGGTTACGAAAGTGTTGGTAGATAATTTATGATTTCTTGATAATTTTTTAAAAATTTAAGTATTATAGTTGCAGTTGGTTATTTATCTTTATCTTTTTGTTTCATTTGAATATGAAGGTATAATCGTCATTTTTTATTTTTTATTTTTTTTTTTATTTTTAAAAGGACCTTTTGCTCAGTAAAAGATGGAAGGTAGGGATGAAAATGTAAAAAAATAAAAGATATGGACGTAGTGCACAATAACATTGAAAGGTAAAAATGTTCTAAGCTATATTTACCGTAAAATGAATTGGTTAATTTCAATTTAGATTTTAATCCACTTTTGTAGTTGAAATGTTACGCTATGCTATAAATTAAATATTAAGATCATTTTATCTTCCATTTGTATTTCATTTTATTTACCATGTAATTTTTTCTCGAATGTCAAATCAAAGCATCTTAACATCATCGTTTGAAGTAACACACTCTCAGATCTCCTACCAAACTAGCGTCCGTCAGCCCCTCTGCCTGTCGCCGCCACCGGCGGAGATTAGTGCTCTCGTTGATTGATTATCACACCCTTTATTATCGCGATGCTCAGCCGTTTCTTTCCTTCATTTTTCCTTGTAATTTCCCAAACCCTTTCGTTAATCCACCCATCAATCTCCCATGCACCACAGCCCTTTAACGTCTCCCGCTTCCTCTTTCCCAAATCCACTTCGCTTAGCGAATCACAGATTTTCCAGCACCCACCTAATTTCTTGCAGGTGAGTTTGATATATTTTATACCCTTTTTGAGTAAAAAGATGTCAGGTGTTAGTATTTGATTTCAGGTGTTAGTATTTGATTTGAGTTTAATGGTAAGAAAGTATGTTTTTTTCTGTTCTTGGAATTGAGTAAATGAATAATTATTGGAATTGAGTAAATGAATAGATAATTATTCACTGATGGTAGTTCAATTGGGGTTGATGCTAGGAGTTCTAATTTAAGATTAGGAGTAATGGGTACTAATAATTGTCTGTTTGGTATGTTAGGGTGTTTTGGATGCTATAGTGGATAAAGAGAAATGGGCTTTGGAAGATATTCAGGTTTCAAAATTGGATGTGAGAAAAGCCAAATACGGGTCAATGCGCAGATATGAATTCCGGTTTCGGGTCAGGAAGAATGTACTCAAGTTGTATGACCAAGTGTCAGAATGGAAGAAATTGGAGGGACTAATGGTAAATGAAACATCAAATTTTGAGTCTCTAGTCAGGGGAGTTGGGTCAAAGGCTGTCATTGATAGTTTCAGAATTGAAGGCCCTTTTGAACTGCGAGTTACTGGAATTGATGATCAGCTTTCACTTACGTTACCAGTATGATCGCCCTCCTTCCCTTCAGTACTTCTGATTGTGTTTTGACTTTTGTATTATACTTGTTTGGACACCGAACTTTAGATATGTAATGATTGAATATTGATTATCATGCACGTTTACTGTTTATCTCCAGAAAGAATATTAAGTGAAAAATGATATATTGGAGTCCAAAGTTGAGGATTGAGTTGAAAAAGGATGACAGGTCTAATACAAACTTGTGATCTGTGCTTGCTTACTATAGCTGTTAGAGAAGGAGTAATATATACATGAATTTTGGGTTATGTTTGGTGCATCATAATATATTCTTTTCATTGTAGTGTACCGTATTTTATTATTGTAATTCAGTATGGTGATTAGTTTTACAATGTGGAAAGTTTTTTAGTTATATAATGTGTTTAATTTAAGTTGTAATGAACTATACTAATTACTCTATTAAAAAATTTCTATCATCTACGTATCCCTGTAACCTATTGCACATGCAAATCATGTGTTGATAAAGAGAGAAGATGAAGAAAGTTGGTCATTGCTTAAAAAAAATAAATTGAATCAAGACATGCGATAGTAATGTTCTCTTGTTAACATTTGTTTAGGAAAACATAATAGGGCTTTGTTTGAGCCCCATTTTTGGAAAAATAAATTTGTAATAGTGATTTTTATTTTTATTTTTGGAGAATGTGTGGTTTAAAAGTGGGGAAAAGTTTTGGGGTTACGCGTAAAATTATTTTATTAGGAGAATGTATGGATGAAAATGAGTTTGGAGAAAATTGAATTTTTAAAGAATGGGGCTCAAATAGAGGCTAGGTCTCTGTCAATCTTATTTTAAACAATTAATTTTAGACATAAGCTTTGGTGTTTTTAAAATAAATCTTGAGTGCAGATAAGACAGATCCGATATCTTTCTATTCCATCTTGATATGCCCAAAATAGTGAGCCTTCCAAATGCATATGATCAACTCTATGAAAGAAGAGCAGAGTTGTGGTTTTAACCCCTTTATACTCCTTACTGGCCCAATTAGTTCCTCTCTCTCTGGAATTGTTTTTTTTTTTTTTGCCGGCATGTGGCGCAGATTGTTTCTGGGAGTGGTAGTATTCTATGAATGGGAAAATCTCAGATCTTGGAGTTTTGTCTCTTTTGGAAAAAAATTATTTAAGAGCTAAATATGAAATTGATTTTTTAACTCGCTGTTTTTATGCGTGTCCATCACTCTCTCCAGTGAANTCCTCTCTCTCTGGAATTGTTTTTTTTTTTTTTGCCGGCATGTGGCGCAGATTGTTTCTGGGAGTGGTAGTATTCTATGAATGGGAAAATCTCAGATCTTGGAGTTTTGTCTCTTTTGGAAAAAAATTATTTAAGAGCTAAATATGAAATTGATTTTTTAACTCGCTGGTTTTATGCGTGTCTATCACTCTCTCCAGTGAAGTTGAAAGTTCAAGTTTAATTATTCCCCAAGGACATCTGATTTCTTGAAGTGGGGTTTATCTCTTTTGGATAAAAAATAGTAAGAGCTAAATATGAATTTGATTTTTTAACTCATTGAAATCATCTGTTTCCATCACTCTCCATAATGTAGTCAAAAAGTATAGCTATCCGGAGAAACATATGTTAGAAGACTTCTCCCTTATGTGCTTGTGAGGTTAGGTGGCGGGTAAGAGTTGAAATATACATCGTTCATTACAATTTATATTTCTATAGTTACCTTTTTTTCTTTTAGTATTTACCTTATTAATCTCTAGAGTTGGTATTAAATAGTAATAAAAATTTAACACTAAAACACTATACTACATTAAAATAGTACAATAGGATATCTTAATACCACGTGTGAAGCTTCACTGAATATCTGAATATTAATGGAAAGCATCACTCTAAATAGAAAATGGGTTTGATATTATTGTTTTGAGTGTTTTGGTTTATATTTGTTTGCTTTGATAGTGAAGAAGCAATAATAAAGATGTTGAATCTTGTGGCTCTTCTAAAAAAAGGTATACTAATTGCTTTTGCAAATTTGGCGCATTTGCATTGAAATAAACTCATCTGCTTCACTTTCATATATTTTGTCACCATAGATTCCAATGATGGATGCATCTATGATTAATTTCTTTATCTTCATGTATGATTTATTCACTTGATACTGGTTCTCTTGACTAGGTGTCTGCATCCTGGAACTCTATTTTCACTTCATTCTTCTAAATCTCGAACTTTTTGTTTCTAAAATTGATTTTGGTATCAATGTAAGTAGAAGTGGTAAATGGATAGTTTCAGTTGTACTTTTATTTGATTAGGTTGAAAGATCTTAGTCTAAATGGATTATAACTCAAATAAACCCATTTATGAACTTGCTTACTGGAAATTGGGTGTAAACCGCTTTTGTGTGCGCCATGAATTTGCAATAAATTTTGAAAGAACAGCTGGGATCTTCTTAAATAGCAGGTGATGTGAAGCCCTTGAACATGCCGTGTTTCCAGCTGCACTTAAATGTGGATTAATATTCTATTGGTACATTTTTGTAAACTATATCTATATGCAATTGCTCCTTATGATATTTTTGTGTTGAAATGAGTCAAGTTTAAGAGCTCGAGGCCATCACTCTTATTGGTAACATCGATATAAATATAGCAATCTTATTGGTATGAAGTCATAAAAGCAATGGATGCAAAACAAGGCCCATGTGGCCACACCTGTAATCTAACCATTTTTACCCACTAAACCCCTGTTTGATGGCCATTATAAAGAGAAATTGGGGGAAAATGATGATTTGAAGAGTGATTTTTTTAGGAGAATGTGTGGTTAAAAAGTAGGGAAAAACTTTAGATTTACAGGCAACATATTTTATTGTGTTAATGTGTAGTTGAAAATGAGTATGAGAAACAAAGAGTTTTAATTTAAAGAGAATCAAACAGGGGTTAAATATACACTCATTATGCTTTAAATCTCTTCTACAAGTTGATATTGGTTCAACTCCAACTGTGAAGAAAGCAGTAAGCTCAACTCCATCTAATGTACTGGGCCCTGGTACTGTTGGTTGGTATTTGTTGTCTCATTTTTTAAGAAGGAATCTAGTATATTTTGTGTGAATCCATCTATAAGCACTTATGTAGATATCTGAGGTACTACACAAACATGTTTACAGCTCCTTATTCTGGAAGTTCTGTGCTGTCTTTGAATTTGATACTGTCACATCAAATATGTTTACAGCTCCTTGTTTAGATAAGCACTTTTGTAGATATCTGAGGTACTACACAAACAAGTTTACAGCTCCTTATTCTGGAAGTTCTGTGCTGTCTTTGAATTTGATACTGTCACATCAAATGGTGAGATTCTAGTAAAGGCCAAATGACCTTCTCTGCTAATGTGTACTAGAGGTAGGCAGGGGCGTTTGGGAATTGGAGCCTTAAGGTGATAAAGTCTAAGTGACTTACCCTAGAGGCTTTTAACTTTTTGTGTTGCATTCTAAAATCTCTCCTCCATTTCTTTAGTTTCATTTTCTACAGATGATAATTTCTCTCTGTTTTTTTAAGATCTGTTTGCCCATTTATATCTATTGTTTATGATTCTCGTTCTGACGGTTTCCTTTCTATATGTATATATCAGATAAACACTTCGCACATTGGTTTGAGACGATTATTAGTTGGCAAAGGAATTACTGTAGAAGTAAAAGGCGCTGAAGAAATTTTTCTGTTTCATGTGTCTGAGAGTCATCAACCCATGTATGGTGCTATGACCCACAAGGAAAAGAACAAGTCTGAATTTATTTGGCCTGCATTATGTGCAGCATTATCACCTGTACGCATTCAGGGGTCTGCATCAGTGGTTGCTTACAGGACTCGGAACCCTTCTGCACGTATTGAAACTGTTTTTCCCTCCGGAAACACAGTTGAATTGTTACCAGAAAGCTGTTACATTTGGCCAAATTACAAGAAGACTAGCTCTTTGTTTAGTTTTATAGGTATTAAAGAAGCTTTTCTTGAAAAAGTTGTGAAGAGTTTATCACGTGAGAGAGCCAGCCCAAATGCTGTATTGGGGTCTCTAAAAGCAAAAATCGGAGAGTTGTCTATGTTTCGCTTCCAGTTGGAGGTGGAGAGAAAAATCAGAAGCAATGATGCTTACTGGAGTAAAGTAGCCGAGTGGAGAACAAAGCCTAGTGTTGAACGATCATTGTTTGATGTGGTGGCAAGAATAGAAGGAGACGTTTTGAAGCCCATTGTGGTTAAAAAGGTTAGACCTTTTATTGAAGTGGATTCATTTGCTTGGAGCAATTTATTATCAAATATTTCTTTCACAAAGTTTCCACCTGCCCTTGTCCCTCCCGAGGCATTGACACTGGACGTGAAATGGTAGTAAAATCTTTGTTGCTTCCTTATAAAATGCTGACAGTCTGTAAAACAGTATGTTTGTTTATACATGGCAATCTGTACAAACATGTTCTTACATGGTTTTGTAAATTGGTGATGATTTAAAATTAGAGGCTATCTGCATGAACGGGATGATAGGTTTAGATAGTTCTTAAGATCTCACTTGTTAACATCTCAAAGCATATAATTGGTTTGACTCCATTATTCTTCAAGATTATCTTGTTTTTCTCCAAAAATTGCCACTAGGTCCTGTTTAACGTGTCATATGACTCATATAATATGCTAGCATGTAAAATCCAGAGTTTCATTTTAGTGACCAACATAAGTTACTTATTCCCATAAAAGTCAACAAATTCCGAGTTGTAGTGAATGTCACAAGTTCGTTAATATAGATATATATAAATAACTACTTTGGGGGTTCTTTCCAACGGGTTTACATTTGACACACTTTTTCTACGTCCAACTTTTGTTAATATAGGTATAAACGATGACCTTGAGGGTTCATTTCAGGGTTTGCCATTTCATTGGTCATTGAATTTTACATTGCATTACGAGTGTCATTGAACTTCAAAATGTTTCTCAATGGTCACCGAATTATCGAAAGTGATACCCGTTCACCATTTAAGTAGATTCCCGCAACATGGCAATGAAAATCATTCTTGGCATGTTAATGCCGTTAACTTTGTCCAACTCGAGAAATCATGTTCCCAAATAGTCACCTTGTGTTATTAAATAATCATTGAACTTTAAAATGTTACTTTTAATAGTTCTAGTTCAGTGACTATTGAGAAACAAACTAAAGTTCAATAATATTCCAATAACAAGGGACAAAGTCCAGTAATCAATGCAATAATTATTATTTCATTCATTCCAAAGGGTTTATATTTGACAATATTTTCCTCACCAGTTGTTAAGCATTCATACAAAGTAACACAGTGAAATTACTCAAAATGAATATCTGTTACAATGTATAATTTTGGTTAATTGGAGAATAACATCTTTAGGGTGTATCGTTCCCAACAATGCTCATATTAATTCTTTCCTCAAGATTGTCTACTTGTTTCCCTTCAACCTTTTTTATACTCATACCAGGAAGCACATAACATGTAGAAGCCAAAATCCACTATGCTTAAGCCGGCGAGTAACCAGTAGAAATAATTCAACTTATCTCCGTTCAAATTGTTGCTAGCTAGCCACCCACCACTCACCTTGTTCACTACATTCGCCACCACTGAACTCGTGAAGTACCTGAATGCCAGTGAGCACCACGAGATGGTGGTGCTAAGCGACTTCATCCCGGACGAGCTCTTTGCATAGAAGAATTCTAAAAACCCCACCAATGTGAACATATCAGCCATTCCAAATATGGCATATTGAATGCGTAGCCAGAATATGCTTATTGGTAAAGGATCTGCTGAATCAACCATGTTACGATTAATAGATACATTTCTTCTGTGTGTTTCAATTATTCCAACTATTTCAGCTATTGCCATAGAAATAGCTGCAAGCACCAGTCCCTCTCCAACCCTCTGGAGTTGAGTGATTCCGGTTGGGATTCCAGTGAACTTTGATACTAGTGGAACGAAACTCCGGTCATAAAGTGGGATTAGGATGAACATGAACAGGAGGGATTACTGGAATTGAGGGTCCAGGCATTTTAAAGCCTCCTATGTTTCTGTCCATTGTATTGCTTTGCTGGATGGAAAATGTTTGGAGTTGAGCCAAACAGGTGTTCATGAAACTGTTGGAGTACTGGAATTGAGGGTCCAGGCATTTTAAAGCCTCCTATGTTTCTGTCCTTTGTATTGCTTTGCTGGATGGAAATTGTTTGGATTTGAGCCATACAGGTGTTCATGAAACTGTACTCAGTTATTGAAGTATAAAAAAAAATGTGGAAGTGTCTCTTTAGAGAAACTTATTGGGTGGGTTGCTTACAATTGGAATTTTGGATGTTGAAAGAAAAATGTCTAGTATTCTGTGTAAATGGCCAGTAGTAGCCTCTCTCCTTTTGAGTTCACCAAATCTTTTTTCCAATAAAATCTCATCGATTTCAAACCCAGCATTTTATAATTCTTTCCTCCAGACTGTAATTGAATGGAATTCAGTTAGAATCTCCCTTTGTGCCCTTTGGATAATTATTGAAATATATAGAACATTCTCTCTTTGCAATAAAGAAACCAGGGAGATTTCAAGAAAATTGGCAGAATTTTTATTTTCAGTATACATTTCAAACCTATGCTTTTATACTCTGTTTCGAGGAAGCATATGACTTGTTCATAATTTGTAAACCTCTCATACAATTTTCTGCATGGGAATTTGAGCATCTTCCACTTCAAGGAGATTTATTCCCACGTACAATTTGCTTTTATGGTTTACACGTCACCTAGGCCATGCATAGACTGCAGATAAAATGAAAAAGTTTACATAGTTTATGGCATATTTTTGCTTGACCTATGATATTAAGGAGTCAAAATACAACTTATTCTTACAAGAATTAAGTGCACGAGTAAATTTGCTAATTCTTTCCATTTCAGTGTACAAGTTCCCTTAAATTTCCCAGGAGTTATTTTATGAGGCTCAAAATTGAGGTAAATAGTTTTCCTAGTACATTTTTGCGTATTTTGAAATGTAAGTTATTTTTTTTACTTTCTTAAATTTACATGTAGCTTACCATTCAACTCTAAAGTCAGATACATCTTATTGTCAATTATTTGTCGTACGGGAAGCCAATGTTGGATGCCTGCATCTGCACAACTTGATATTCTTCGGTTCATATTTGATGAGGGGAATAAAAGTCTAAGCAATGCAGAAATTGTACAAATAGTTTCTCTATTATCGTCACATAATCATATTTTTGAAACAAATGTTCGTGACTGGTTTAAGAATAGACGCGTTGAATAAAAAAGAAAGCAAATATGTACACAAGCAGAGAATGTTCAACCAAAAATTTCATCCAGAATTAGAACAAATCTTATGTATGAAATGCAAACTGATTGACGTGTACGGAGCTTCAGATTAAGAGGTCTGTATTTATCAAGAAATTTAGCTCAATTTACCATTTTACTCTTCGATTCTATTACTTTCGATGAGGTTATGTGTATTCAACTTCTTATGGGCTTTATTGTAGAGAATTTAAAGTTAATAATGCACGTCTATTTGTACATTACTTTTTCCCAAAACATAAGAATTTGTTACCCACATATATCTTATGGTGATATAGAACTCAATTAGATACGATTAAACCTTCCTTTAAATTTAAGATAAGCTAATCATATAATCGCCGTTAAATACATTTCTTTAAATGATAATAACTTTTGGTTTAACTTGTATGAATTTACCCTTTCTTGAGCTCAACTACGTTATTTAATGCAAGCTACAAAATGAACCAATATTGATACATTTTTTTCTCCTAACCGATACTTAAATATTTAGCTAAAAAAAAAGGGTTAACATGTTACCTTATAAACTTTAATATGACTAATAATGTTTAGACGTGAGTCGGTTCTGATTTCTAAAATGGCCAAAGATAACATAATAAAATTAGGCCCCTCCTCTCTAGACAAGTAAAAATTATTTGGAGTATAACAAAATTTCTGCTGCTTCTTCTAACCAGTTCAACATTAACAAATAAAAAGCTGAAAGACATTTGTTGAGTGCAAAACATGAACAGAATTTTGCAACTGCAAGAATGGAGCTTTACTATACGTTTGGGGAATGAAATTGAACGGATTTTTTTCTTGAAGTTTACGTGGTGAATCCCAATTAGTGTTATAGATATTTGGAAACTCAATTTTCAGTTGCACTCTGACCTAATATTTTAGGTTCTAAATTGAATTAACAAAATTTATCTTCGAAGTTAATCTTTATCCCCCCCAACAGTTAAAACTTTACCACCTCCTCCAAATACATACAAAATTAACTGGGATGCAGCGGTTTGATGCATCCAACTGCCGAATTGGAATCGGTGTTGTAGTTAGAGAGTGGTCGAGACAGTTTAAAATGGTGTTGATGTGTCAAAGAAGAGGGCTCCCGGATGCATTTTTGGTAGAATCTAGCACAGCTCTAGAAGCCGTGTCGTTCTGCAAACACCTTGAGCTCAGGTCGATAATTTTAGAAGGAGATGCACTGAATGTTGTGAAGGGAATTAATGGAGATTTAGAATTTTGTAATTATCCATGCCTACTGATAGAGGACACGAAGATTATGCCCGACAACTTTATTCTTGGTCCGTAACTCATGTTCCTAGGTTGGTTAATATTGTCGCTCATAGTCTAGCAAAGGAAGCACTCAAACTCTCCGATGAGAGAATAGTGTTGGAAGTACCCCCTCCTTGTATCCGGCATTTGCTTTCTTGATTTAATGGAATGATTTCTCTTCAAATAATAAAAAAAAGTTAAAATCTTAATATTTAAAAAATAAGAATAATTTGTTCATATATAATTGGCTAACCGGTAATCAATTACTAAGAACACTTCCATAACAGGTTTCCCTCAATTTACTTTAGTTAGACGTTGTTTTAAAGAGAAAATAAGGATTCTATTTCTCTCAACGAACCTGAGTCCGTCTATAATTTTTCAAAAATAAAGAAATAAATCCACATTCAACGTGGATCTTTATTGACATTTTATTGCAGTTTGAAATGAATCCACC
>CAIGRF010368903.1:18716-31873 GCA_903798235.1 Fraxinus ornus | reverse complement strand
TAATGGAAGGGAGCTTCTCAATAGAGCTGGAAGTAGCCACTCCACTGCCTTGCTTGGCTGATCGTAGCCAAGGCGGTCTTGCAAATCGTAGAATTGAATCGCTGTGTTCACATGGAGTCTCACGCTCCAATCCCTTAGCCCCTTCAAGGTGAGAACTATGTTGTGCCTATCTTTTCCACCAGATGCTCTCAAAACTGGAACTATCACGCTATCTTTTCTCCGCATCTTCACCGATGGTGGGGTGAGGGTTGCACGTCGCGATAATGGAGGCAGAGGGAGGGAGAGAGAGATGAATTGGGGGTCGAGTCTTAATCACCTGATTTTTGTACAAATTTCTTAATCATCTGATTTTTTATAATTAAATCTTAAATCCCTGGATTTAGGTAATTTTCTCAAATATTTTTTATTAAAGAATGCATGGTTGAAAATGTATTTTGAAAGAATGTGTGTGGGGGCTAAAAATGGTTTGGTCCACTTTGAATTTTTAACGATTAACAATTTTTTTTTTGTTGACATGGGAACCTGCAACCGCTACCCTTGAATACGCACTGAGTAAACTTCACTTCATGTGCAGTAGCTCGCAAAACACACAAGAAAATAAATCGAACTAGGCGCACCGGGCTCAACCGAGAAAGTGTTGGCATGATATTCGAACTCGTGACCTTCGATTTTCGTGTTCACCTGCTCCACAAACTCGACTATCTCAAAGGGGTGACTATAACATATTTTTACAATAGCCTTTTGAATGTTAAGAGATAAAAATGTCCTTAAATATGTTATACGATCACAAAATATTATTTTATTTAGAAGACAATACTATCATTTAAGTTAACAAGTAAAAATCAAGCACTTTTCACTTAAAATCTCAAAATCAGATATCTTTTCTTATCTATTTATTTTAACATGGATAAAAATTATCTCATTTTTCATCTGCTTCAACTTTAAAATCTCATAAATTATTGAACGCTGAATGATAAGTGTATTTTTGTACACTATCTCATTTTAACACGGATAAACTCATTTTTAATCTGCTTCAGCTTCAAAATCTCAAAAAAGTATCGAACGCTGAATGATAAGTGTATTTTTGCACACTTATTCAATACATGAATATGCTTATTATTAATAAAAATGAGCGAATTTTTACTCACAATTATATGATTATTAATTTTGTAGGTAAAAATCACCCAAAGAAATAGAACAAGGCAAAAAGATGAGAAAATGACCAATTTTGTGCAAAATTGTGAATTTCAGGACCAAGATGTACAAGTCCAGAAAGTTAAAGGACATTGGATGCAATTTATGGAGTGCGTAGATGAAGGAAAAGTTAAGATTTAATATCAAATTGCACAAGTTTAAAGTTGAGCGACTTTGGATGCAAATTGTTAGAGGATTTGTGTGGGGAAAAAAAAAGGAAAAGAAGTGATAGAAAAGTGGCACCTAGGCGCCACTTCACGGTGGGTGCCACGTAAAAAAATTGGAGACCTTTTTTGTTATTTGTCCGAAATCCTGGGGACCAAAGTTGCAATTTCTGAATAAAGCTTTTAAATTGAAACTCAGCTCTCTTCTTTTTCTTGGT
The DNA here is from genome assembly GCA_903798235.1 of Fraxinus ornus. Taxonomy (NCBI): domain Eukaryota; kingdom Viridiplantae; phylum Streptophyta; class Magnoliopsida; order Lamiales; family Oleaceae; genus Fraxinus; species Fraxinus ornus. The sequence goes on along the minus strand of CAIGRF010368903.1, from coordinate 30,297 downwards.
ATTTTGAAGACAAAATCAATACCGCAACAAGGAAAATAAATCAAATAAAATGTGGAGAAGAATTGAGGAAATCAAGATCCAAGCAAATCCAACCAAAAAGGATTTTATTTTTAATCTTATATTTTCTTTATTATTTTTATCATTTGTGTTGTATTGAATAAGTATTCTTCTTTGTTATCATTTACTTAACATGGGCTAAATTTATTGTTGGGATTTATGGTTGAAACTTAACCTAACTTGGATTAATTTCAATATTTACTTTTAATGTTTAAATACTTATTTACACGTGTATCTACTATTATATTTCTTGCATTTTCACTTATGTTGCCGATAAATGATTATGTTTATTGATTTGTATGTCGTTCGAGAGAAGATTGTACATGTTAGACTAAATAGTAGAAATCATATGTTTATGTATGAGATGGAGATACACCATTAACCCTATGTGATCCATTGATCTATTTTCACAAATATTTAATGTGGTTGTTTGGTTTGAATCGACATAGAGATATAATAGATTAAACCAATCAATTATGGTTAATTTCGCTCAAGATAGGTAATTAGCTAAACTTTAAAAATCGGGTCTAACATCGTAAATGAGTAATTTATTAATTGACTTATAGAGAAATTTTAAGCTACGGTTAAGCGAAACCATGAATCCTAATCACGTTTCTCTCCAAAATTCTTAAGTGTTTATGTTTTCTTATTTTGTAGAGTTTTAGTTTATTTTCTTTATTTTCTAAAATTTAATCTTATCGCGTGTTTATTTTTATTATTAAAATTAAATTGATTAAAATTGTGTAATCAAAAGTAAACATTCCTTAAAGGATCGACAACTCGGACTTAAAAAATTCACTTTATTACTTGAATGCGACTTGTGCACTTGCGGTTTACACTTTTATAGCGAACACTGAACAAGAAAATATTTTTATATCAATCATTTCAAATCGGTAAGTAAATACGTATGTTTAATTTCGTTTTCATTAAATTAATATACGTTTTTAATTAATAAATCTTATTTTTGATATAGATTAACATGTAGATAAATTTTTTATACAAATCTATAATTTTTTCAGTGTAAACAAGAAAAAATTCATCGGTATGTATATTCCTTCAAACGAGATTCATGGGAATGTTAACTTCTCGCCAGCCTCAACATTTGGCTTTTAACAACCCTAGGAAACCGACTGTTAATAGCTGGGCCCTACTTTTTTTTTTGAATAATTTTTTGTTGCCCAGTGGTTGGACTGATTTTTTTGACTATTTTTCTTATAATTAAAAATTTTATTTCGTCATATAGATATGGTTGTCATCTCGATTTGTTACTTTGGTATCAGGTCCCACGAACGATCAAGACACTATTAACGATCGTCGAGAGTACAAAGTGTTTATGAGCTATTGAAGGTCTGTAAGGCCAAATAATACGCGTTAGAAGATTTAATGAGCTCGACCGAGGAGAGCTGTGCTAAATTGGTCAGGTATTGCCATAAAATGAGGACAACTAATCCTGGCTCGACATTTTTTATTGAGATGGAGGGACGAGAATTGATTTAATTTTATCTACATGACTCTTGGATAATGCATTCAGAAATCTCGAAATGCGATGCAACCCCTAAATTTAGTCGATGATACAACTCTGAAATCTAGATACAAGGCAAGTTGATTATTGTTGCATATCAAGATGCCAACCTCTAAATTTTCCCTCTTGCATTAGGCATAATCGATAGTTAGAATGATTTGTCAATGTGTTTGTTCTTTACAAGGCTGAGGGAAGTAATTGGGAAAGTTGAGGACCATGTTTTTGTAATTGATCGAGGATTGTCTATAATAAATGGTTTCGCTGAAATTTTTTCTGATGCATATCATAGATATTGCATGACCATATACAAAGCAACTTGAAGATTAGGTATCGGGGCAAATGTATCATTTCATTATTTAGGAGAGCGACCAAAGCTTACAGTATTGAAAAACGTAATAAGTTCATTGTTGAATTATGAAGTAAATCATTCCAGGTATGAGAATATCTAACAAAAATATGAATTGAATATTAGGCTTGCTCATATTTTCTAGGACGTCGATACAACATGATAATATCAAACAATACAGAGTCTCTCAATACATTATTCAAGAATGATCGAGAGTTATCAATCCTCGTAATGATTGAAAACATTCGTAGCAAAATGCAATAGTGGTTTCACTATCGACGTACGGAATCACAGAGTTGCACGAGTGTTCTAGCACCGGCTCAAGTCAAAGTTGCAAAGGTTGCAAGGAAGTTGAATGTGTAACCATTTGGTGAGTTGCGCTTCTGCGTGAAATGTGCACTTAATATCGCATACATGGTGGACTTGACTGATAACACCTATACTCGTAGTCGATTTCAGTTGGAGAATTTTTCATGTGAGCATGCAGTCGTAGTGGCTACGTATAGAGACTTTACAACGAGAACCTTATGCTCTCCTTATTACACGACTAATTATTTGGAGAGCAACGTATGCTAAGACTATATTTTCTCTACCGAATGAAGTCGAGTGGGAAGTTCCCAACCATATTCTTCCATTTAATAGTTTTTTGCCATCAAAAATTGAATTGTGTGGTCCTGGATGTCCACATACGTCTAAAATATCATATTTTGAAAGGTTTCCTCGATCGCATAGGTGCTGCAGGTGCATTGCAATAAGGCATACTTTCCAATTTTGTGCAAGCCGAATTTCCCTAAATGACAATTAGACGGATGTATAATGGTATCGCTATTAAATATACAATATTTACAATTATTTCACAATTAAATAAACAAATAAATATAAAATATTTACAATTATTTTACAATTAAATATACAATATTTACGAATAACAATTGAACTAATACAAATTGCACGCTAACTTATTCCTCTAATTTTGTATCCAACATTGGTTGATTCTATCAACCTTATGTGCTGTACTAAAAAATTCAATATACTTTATTGTGAATATGCCACAATCACCCATGCAATTAAATATTAATGTGTTAGTTCGGTACCGTATAGCTAAAAACTAAGTTTTCAAATAAAAAAATTATAAATACTTACGATTTCGATTGTCTCGCCGTCATCGTGTCCTGCACGATGGCTAGTCTGTCATATACAATCATCTTACTCGTCTAGCCATTAAATGAACGATCACAGCCATCGGTTTCAGATTGAGCTCGAGATAACCCTATGTCGACATGAATGATCGGAGTCGTACACATATAGTATAATCAGCTAAGTTGGAGCGATTGATACTTAATGATAACGACACGTAGGAACTCGATGCTCAATATGACTCGGTCAATAATGTCAAATGATCTTGAATATCTTTGAGCCCGATCACAACAAGCCTATATCCAAGTTGATGTGTTACATCAGGAAACACAAATTTTTTTTTTTAAAAAAAAAGATGTAGTTATTTCATTTAATAAACAAAAAATTAGGTATACATAATAAATAACAATTGCGATATTACACTTACATCGTCGGCAAGCCAAGCTCTCGAAGTCACGATGTCATGAAACTACTTATACGCATTAGGGGATCGTCCTTTTGAGCTATCGTGTAGCTAATTCTGAAAAAATATATTAAAAGAAGTATAGATGAGTTAGTGTAGTGTACCTTACTAAAATCATGAAATACTTATCCGAACATAATTTTTCTTTACTTTGTCTAGAATGATTTCTACTTGGCATGCTCTACAAATAACCCAAATGATTCTAATACACCGTCATCTATCCACAACGGTGGGTGACCCCCTCTCCATTACCCTCTTCGTCACCCCATATGTCACCCCTCGTCTGCTTGCTATATACATCATATGGTCTCGTAGTACTGCAACATCATGGCATAAATCTGCTACCTCGCATCTCAACTCTTGTCACAGAGTCCCTACCTCTTCTTGTAACGCACACGCTTCCCCTCTCAACTCACGTCGTAACAAGCCCACCTTCTCCGCCATAAATCTAGTCAGGTGGACAGGCAGATCATCAAAATAATGACTCTGTGAATAGGAGATGTCTGGATAGAGGAGAAACAGATCTTAACAGTGGAGGCAATCCCCTTGGTAGAGGTAATATCAAGGGTGCAGGTGATCTTCGATCAACTGGACTGCGCTCCTACACAAATAAAACATTAAAAATTATTAACTTGATAAAAAGAGACTAATTCATACAAAACGATAATAAATAAATTATGTTCAATTCACATATCCAATCTTTGTCAAGAATAGAATCGGACATCTAGTCGTTTTGAATATCTGAAACGGCTAATTCAAGCACAAAACCTCGACCCTCCTTTTCCATCAACGACGTCAACTTAGTTAGGATTTCAAGCTGACATATTGACATTTCGACTAGTTAATGATTATGTGCTCAAATTTTAAAATAACATACAATATGAATCGCAAAATATATAATACTCATTTAAGGGCCGTCGAAAAGAGCTGATAACTGTTTGCCAGATGGACAACCGTGTGCTTGGGATGCTTGCTAATGATGCATCCGAGGGCAGCATGTCTCTTATCACCTTGCAAACTAGGAACCCAAGAGGGAGACAGTCTCATGTGCCCAAATCTGCAAGACATGCAATTATTATATATAAATTTAGTATAAGAAATATTTTAATGTTGATCACGTTAAACATTTTCCTACACTGCCAAAGGACAATCCATAAGTATTGTACTTATGCAAGAACCCATTGGGCTTCGAGTGTGATCTGGAGAAGACGTGTACGGTGTCCTCAAAGCATCTCCAGGCCCAGGATAATTGTTGAAGGCGTCGATGTCGTCAACAACTTCCAAATGAAAAAGGTCGATCACAGTCTTTTTGTGATGACACCTCACCACGATCTCAACGCTATAGACTAGTCCAAGCTTCAATTGTCCAACATTTGGTCGCACTCCCTGATTGCGCCAATCAACTACGGTAGAAGCATCATCCCTTGTCCTTGAAAATATGCGTCGTACATCCATTGCTTCTTTGAATACAGTCGCTAGCTGCTTCGTCACTAGTAGTTTTCAGTCAAGGCAAACTCAAATATAGAATAACTAACGACCTTACCCCTAGGTTGAAGTGGAGGGTATCGTCGTCGACTAGCCCAAGCNTTAAATAAAGAATATAAATATTATTTAATGAAAAATGAACAAAATTAAATTTATCATAAATAGAAAAGAATTTTAAATAAAAAAATATTATTTATAGAATGAACAAAATAATTAAAAAATTTTAAAACTATTTTCAAAAGAAACTATAATTAAAACAAAACAAATAAAACAAAAGGAAATTATAAAAATTAAGTAAAGAGAGAGTCCTCAAAGTATTCCACAATTGTAGGGTTCTATTGCATTTGTTTCTTTTTCTCGTCGAGTTTGTATGTTATAGATGCAGCTCGGTTCATATATCATATATCCTAAACTAGTCACTAGCAGTTTTAGGTTGACTCTATGAATAACTTCCCATTGGAGTGCGTCATAAGAAAGGTGTTTAGAAATTCACGAAGAGATGAATGTATGCTACTCTTCCCTATTGATATGTAAGCTACGTTGCAAGATTGTGGTTAGAATGCATGTGTTATACTTTTGGCAAGCGTACGGCTGACAAGCAATAAATGGGTTAATTATTTGAATGGTAAGTAAACTTTGTCAAGTGTTACTACTTAATAATCGAACTTAAAAATATATCTCAATAGTCATTGAACTTTGTCATAAATGAACTTAAAAATGTATCTATATGATTACTGAACTATGCAACGTATCATTTAAGTCGATGTCGTTTGTTGAAGGGTGACACGGTGCATACCTTAGTGACCGTTAATTTTTAAGTTCACCTATGAAGTAGCAACGCTTGGCAAAGTGACCATTGAGATATATTTTTAAGTTCAACTATTAAGTAGTATTAAATCAACCTCTATGAAACAAGAAACTAATGAAAATGAAGGGAAAAAAGAAGAAACTCAAATCGACCTCAATTACATTGGCACTAATTTGAACATTCTTGTACTTTTATTTAATTTTTATCTGTCAATTTATTTCAGTTTGTTCCCACTATCTCTTTCTAGCTTTTTATGCTAAGTTTGGGATACAGTGAATTGATATCAGTTGAATCCGAAAATCAAATGTACTTTTTACCGTGAGCAAAAAGAAATACTACAACAAAAAGACCAAAAACAACAATAAGAAATGGTCAATGAACTAAACAATTCGATAATTCAAGTGAATGAAGCGGTAGTTGCCGATGGAAGGGATATGCTAGTCAGGAATTTAATGACTCCGCAAATCATTAAGAGCTAATCTAGCAACGTATATCCTCAATTTGGACAACAAAACTTTCAATTGAAGACACCTATTTATTTTCAGAATGGACATCAACAATAGTTTTATTTTTCTTTGATTTAGAAGTCTCTATTTGTCTATTTCCTATTTTTTCCCTTTATTTTCTTTGATTTCTTCCTTCATATAGGTCAATTTGAGGGGCTTAATAAATGAATTTAAAAAATGTATCTCAATGACCATTGAACTATGTCAAAAGTTACTACTTAATAACTGAACTTAAAAAACGTATCTCAAAGATCACTTAACTATGTCAAACACTACTAAATATTAACTGAATTTAAAAATATATTTCAATGGTCATTGAACTATNTTGTCTATTTCCTATTTTTTCCCTTTATTTTCTTTGACTTCTTCCTTCACATAGGTCAATTTGAGGGGCTTAATAAATGAATTTAAAAAATGTATCTCAATGATCATTGAACTATGTCAAAAGTTACTATTTAATAACTGAACTTAAAAAACGTATCTCAAAGATCACTTAACTATGTCAAACACTACTGAATATTAACTGAATTTAAAAATATATTTCAGTGGTCATTGAACTATTGATTTAGTCCTAACCAAGCAAGCTTTTTCAGATTTATGGTTGGAGGATCCAAATTGAAAGCTAGTAGCAACAAAGTTCTTTCACTCTTGTTACAAATAAGATCTTGTATTTGCATTGAAACATTTAAAGTTGATTAATCTGGCTAACATTGAACTTGGTAAAATAAAATTGTTGAATAATTAAAAATTAGATTATTCAAGAATACACATTGAATGCTAAAATTTGGTAAAACGAAATTGTTGAATAATTAAAAATTAGTTTATTCAAGAATACACATTGAATGCTAAAATCTATTTGTAGAAATGTAAGTACATTGAAACTGTATGAAATACTACTAGTTATTGACACAGACATCCACTAATTATTTAAAACCTGAAATTAAAGCCAATGAAATTCACTAAATATATCTTGTAAAACCTATAATATATATACCAACGAAATTGATTAAATATGTCACTTCAAGTAATTAAATTTTTGCAATATATTCTTGTGAAAATTAGAATGTTTCGTACTATCAAAAGTTGGGCTCGCCGCAGGGCGGTACTCCGGCATTAGCCTCCCCGACTTGAATCGCACACCGCAAGCATTACAAAGTGTCTTTGGTCCCAATGGACCCATCCTCCACTGTGGTGTCTTCTCAGCTTGGCAATGAGTGCACCTCAGTTTCATATCTTTCGATGAATCCCGAGAATGACTTCGTGGTCTGTTGCTCCTACCTTCAATTGCCTGTTTCTCCTCGGTCTGTTCAAAAAAATCGTACAAAACCCCTTTCCCTTTCCCTTTACCTTTATCTTCAGATTCTTGCTTCTGAGAGCCATAAAAATGGAGTTTTTCTGGATTATGGATTCCTCCGAAGCCCTGAAAATCATTCAAAAACAAGGGCATATTCATGTTTTCACAAGCATCCAATGAAAGGTTATTGGTGTGTTTCTTGGATGAAAATTGACCTGAAGAGGAGGATTTATGTTCTGGTGACTGGAATAATCCATTTAATGAAATTAAATCATCGTTAAAGGATGGAAAAAAATCCACGTCTTCAAGTCTATCTTGTGGTATGCATAATGGATTCTTTGATTCAGTAGGAATTCCGTCTTGGTCCAAGCCCAAGTCTTCCCATGTTAAGTCTGAGAGAGACGGAAACTCTTGTAGATTTTCTGCAGGCATAGGTGGAGAGAAACCTGGAGGTGTTTACATATATACAGGGGCATTTGTGTATATATATATAAGCCCCCAGTGGGAATTGAAAAGTTTTTTAATTGGTTAGGAGAGATGTACATGACAAAACAGAAACCTAGGACTCTTCGGAAACGTCAAGGTTAATTTCTTGAACCAATGAGAATCCTACACGTAAGAGAATGTCGTGTTTGTGCCAATAATAATATAAAAAGTTGTGAATTTATTGGATGTGGACGAGTTTAGGGAATTAATGCAATTAATTAAGTAGAAGACTTGTACGTTTGTTAGAATACATGCGACTGTACGGGTATCGCACTAGAAAAAAAATAAAATTAATTAATTAATTTTTGCAATATTTAAAATTATTCACTTATTTCGAAAGAGGTGGATTCTTATCTTTTTAAGCTTCAATCGGGAGATAGTCGGGATGTCATGAATAGTCCTTGATTCGGTGATAATATCAATTAGACGGGATAACAACATAAAGTGACGGCTAAATCATTGATTCGAAAGAATATCATTCAAAATAGGATTAAAATGAAGAATTGAAACATTTCGAACTTATCGATGGATATAGTAGAATATAAGACCAGATACATTGATAATTTCGATTAAATAATATTTTTGGCCAATCTTGACTTGAGAATAACATGCTAAAATGATAATTCGCTAAATCATTAATTAAAAAAAAAATCATATAAATCTCATGTAATATATAAATTAATAATTTCCTGACACGTAGTTCTTATTAATTGACTAGGAGGCCTTCCTAAAATAGAGTTTTTAGTGGTTGATGTTCATAAAAAGGAATAGCATGGTACATTGAACAATTTACAATTTATTTTTTGGAAAAAAAAAAGAGTAGATTCATGAATTTTACTTAATTTAAAAAATACATAGAATTATTAGTTCGAAAAACGAGAAATAAAATACAATGTATATATATTATTTAAGAATATAGGGTAAACTTCAATAAATTAATAAATTTATCGATCATTTAGTATTTGTTATATTAAGATTAAGATTTTCCTTAATCTCGACAACATGGGATAATTCAAATAGAAGTTCATCGATATAGTGTTCCGTTGCACAAGATTTTGTAACAATAAATAGACTTCCACAATTTAAATAACACAAGTAATCAATAAATGATACTCATAAGAACATAACATGATATAATGAAACTAAATCGTTCTTTAAAATTAAAATCCTTTACATTGTCGCACACATTGATTAGGAATCGAATTGTATGGTCATGTATAAAACTGGATTCGATTTGTTTCCTAGGTAGAGGACGATTTGTGTAGTCCTATGTAGTACAAGAATTGGTTATTATTTCCTACTAGGAATTTGATTAGGTCGCCCTTTGAGTTGGGTACCAGTTTTAATATTTTTTGGTAGTGTCGGAGGGTTTTGGGTATGATATGGCTTTTGAGTTGGACTTGTGAATTTTTGTCTAGACGATGTGTGGATCCCAAACTTTTAAGACAACTATTTCATTTCCCCCCACCCTCATAGAAAAACACCATATGTTTAAAGCTATTCAGCCTAAGAGACCTACCTGTCGACTTTATCGAGCTTTTCTTTGGCATGATGGATGTATAACCCTTGTCTTGAAGGGTTCCGTGCCATAGAGTTCATTGTACGGAGATAAAAAGACATTTCTCTTCTTTGCTTTTTGGTTCCTCATCGTTGGCATTAGGCTGGTTCAAAGCTGTAAGCTTAGGATTTCTAACAAAAAACAAGAAGAATGAGACGACTGAAAGAAAGTCAATTGGCAAGTTGTTGTCGGGAGGGTTAGGGCTTGGTCATTACATTCACGGCATGTCTTCATCAGTACAATCAGTATGTACTAGAAGGTGTTGTGGTCGGTCATTGTACTGTAACGTGATTAAACTCTAGGGTTTATGATGAAGAGGTGTTGGTCGATTTGGGGAAAAATCAAAATGGTGATTTTGATTCGAAGAAGGAAGAAAAATAGTTTTTTTTTTTTTTTAATATAAGAAAAAATCGTGTTTCTCATTATTTTATGGTGACTAGATAACCATGATGATTTGGCGTGTTTTAGCGAAATAATGTACTTTATAAGTTCCCTTAAAAAAAAAAAGAAAAAAGAAAAAAACACGCTATGAATTGGAGAAAAAGGAACCGGAGCCATTCCTGATACAAAAATGCTATTTGTACAAAGGCTTTTGACAAAGTTGGATGACAAAGTGAGGAGTAAGGTGGAGATTAAATGAAGTTGGACGGTTGTGATTGAAGACCTGAAATTTGGGCGGCAAAATGGAGAGAGAGCTGGGACAAAAATGAGGTGGGTCACAAATAATATCTCTCTCACAAACTTGCCTATTCTCTCTCCCCTTTTCCCCCAAAGGGGATCTTCAAACTGGCAGTAAATTAAAATCTGGAAAAATTACACAAATTCATAACCCAACTTTGGTGGCGACTTGCTTTCTATTTTGGTTCGAATTCGCCATATTTTCCAGCGTGGAGGCTGAAATAAGTGGGAGGTGCTTTGTATTTTGGTGGTGGAAGTAGCATATTATCAAGGTTTCGAAGCTGAAATAATCGAAAGTGGCGAGTTGATTTGTATCTAGCCATGACCTCCATCTCCGAAACCGGGTTGGCTCAGGTAAGAAGGCATAAGCTTTGCTGATAGGCTTTACTAAAATTGGTAGTTAATGTGGAAGAAGCAATGCGTTGAGGTTGTAGTAAAATTCTCAGTTAACTGTTAATTAATTGTTTTTGGGTAATTGTTCGTTAATAGTTTAGTTTCAGGTTTTTCTATGACAATGTAGTAAAATTGTTAATTGTTAGTTAATAGTTAGTCATAGGGTATTTATGTCAGGCTTAAGTAAAATTGTTAAGTGTCAGTGAATGGTTAGTTAATTGTTAAATCATAGTTAATAGTTAATTATCGGCTCTTTCTCTGAGGGTTTAGTGAAATTCTTAATTGTTAGTTAATCGTTAATTAATTGTTAATTGTTAGTTAATCGTTCATTAGTTGTTAATTGTTAGTTAATAGTTAATTATTGGCTTTTAGTGAGGCTTTAGTGAAAATTGGTAGGTAATGTTTGTTGATTGTTAATTAAATGTTCATTGTTAGTTACCACTCTGCTATTGGGTTTTATGTGAGGCTGTAGTGAAATTCTTAATTGTTAGTTCATTGTTAGTTAATCATATCATTCACTAAATATACTTTTTTGCAGGATCAGCCAAAAATGGAAGATGTTTTGTTCGTCGATTTCGAAAATGAGAATGTGGAAGAGAATGTGAATGTCGTTGAAGATGAAACAATAGGAGGAAATGAATTGACTGCGTCTGAAGTTGGTATGCACTATGCAGTTCAAGAATGAAAAAGAAGTGTATGATTTTTATACAAGTTATGCTTATGCCGTAGGTTTTCCAATTAGGAGAAGGAGTTCAGGGAGGGGTGATGACGGTGTTGTGAGATTTCTAACGTTGACGTGTAGTAGGGAGGGACGAAGAGTTGGTACTACAAGCACATCTTTGAAGCCG
>CAIGRF010368895.1:61070-75621 GCA_903798235.1 Fraxinus ornus | reverse complement strand
ATTATCCGTTACTCGCCTTGTAGAGAAATAAATTATGCGACAGTTAAGCAAAACCACGAATCCCAACCACGTTTTCCCTCCGAAATTTTCAAGCATTTGTGTTTTTCTTATTTTGTAGATTTTTAGTTTATTTACCGTTTTTCAAATCTTATATTTAATTGTGTGTCTCCTTTGATTGTTAGAATTAAATTGATTAAAGTCGTGTAATTTAAAGTATCATTCATCGAGGGATCGACAACCTAGACTCAAAAAGTCAACTTTATTACTTGAACACGACTCGTGCACTTGTGGTATATTATTTTCAAGCGAACACCCACATTTAAAAAAAAAAAATGGTAAAAAAACTCATTCTTTTTTGTTGTTAATGCCAAACAAACAAGGGCTAAGTCCAGAAAAATCAAATCCCGTATCCCATTAAGAAATTACAGAGATTTACATTGCACAAACGAAATTCCAGATCAAGAAAGAGAAATTAATACTCAATTTTACTTTCAGAATCAATCTAGAGTTCTTCAATTTTATTTCGAATTTCCGAGTTTTTAAGATTTATTTTGGAGAAAAATATGATGGCTTGTGCCTGCGGTAGAGTGGGGTAAATGGCTTATATAAAGTTTGGGAAAGAAGTTAGCAATGATTTTCATCCTAATTCGCTCCCAAAATCGGTTCCCATTCTCGTGAAATATCACAGCCAACAAGAAATGAAATTTTGTGTTGGGGGGAGGGGGGTGTTAATTGTAAATTTGCGATTTAGGTTCTCAATGGTCAATATTCAACTATTTTGGTCCATTAAGTTCCAATTAAAATGAAAAGGTCCTTCAGTGACCATTACTGAAACTGGACGTAACTTCAGTGATCGTTAGTGTAAGTTTTAAACTTCAATGACCGTTTTATGATTTTGACATAATTTCAGTGACCGCTTGTGAAATTAACCCATTAAAATATTGAATTTGTAATAAGAATCACGAATTGCTCGAAACAAGCTGAAACTTTTTTCCAATTTCAAGGAGAACACCAAACCTATAATGAAGACATCTACCAATTTCATGGAAAGGAATGCCCCTTGTGATCCTGTTTGAACCACATTATTTAAAATTACTTTTTTTCACAAATTTATTTTTAGTTACACATTTTTTCAATAAAATAATTTTACAAATAAATTCAAAAACTTTCTCTACATTTTAGGTACATATTTTTTCAAAAAAATCACACAAACTATTTTTAAAAAATTGGGATACAAACAAATACATTACTGCAAAAAAAATCTATCTACACCGCAAAAATATTGGGTCTCAAATTGGCGGGAAATTTATCATTCATGGTATGACAACTGATTCCTCTTATATAAAAACCCTAACCCACATTTCAATATTTGCTCCCAATTTCAGAATGTTGAACTTATTCTCATCCGTTGGAGATTAACTTCTTATACTCCCGTAGGAAAATCTTTCCGCGTTCCTTTGTATCGGTTTCTCAAGAATCTAGGGTTTCTTCTCTGCCCCCTTTAACTTATAATAATCGGAAAATAAGTACAACTACCAGTTAAGAATTTTGGGGAAAATGACTGATGTGTTTGAAGCTGAAGGCGAAGGTGAAGCTGAGCCCACGATTTCAATCGGAGACTACCTCAAGGCTGTTGAAGAAGAGGACCTGGTGATTAATTTTTATTCTTTTACGATTATTTATTTGTATATTTATTTTCTTTCTTGCTGTCCTGTAAAAATTATTTACCCGCCATCTTGTTATAGCTGCTTGAAAGGTTATTTATTAGTAAGAAATGGTGAAAATTTCTCCGTCTGGTTAGCAAAACCTAGGGCTTGGCTTTTATGGTACCCCCAAAACCATAGAGAATACATTAGAAGAGTGAAAAGTCGAGCGCTGGATTGTTAAAGATTCTGTTGACACTTCGGAATTGTAATGGGCTTGGGAAAGGAAGAAAAGAAACAATTCTCCTCTGAGAATGATTCAGATAGGTGAATTCTGTAGAACAACTTCATATCTTCATTTTCATTAATTGTTTTAAAAACTAGGCGGTTTCTGTAATTCACAAAAGGACTGCTGACAGTAAACTCCTTTTAAAGTCCTGTTTCATCTGGATGAACTGGCTTAATTATGGGTTTAAGCTTTGATGCTTGAACTTTCCAAAAATGGAAAAGTATCGTGTCGACACGGACATTAACACGGGATATGGATTGGATCTTTGGTTTTGCACTCGGACATGGCAGCAAAAGGGAGAAAACGGCAGAAGTTGGAGTTTTGCTTTTGGCTTTGCGTCTGTGGTGATGTGGTTAATTGGATTTGCGTCCATGTCTATAGCAATGTGGAGTTTTGCTTCTGGCTCAGATAACGGGAAGACGATGGGTTGCCCTAATTGATTGGAAGTGTGCTGGATCGAATTTTGGAATTTGTTATATGGGCTCTTGTAAAGTACAATGCATATATTTAATAAAAATTACACTTATTTTATTGGGATAAGTTGTATAGCCAAACTCATTTAATTTGAGTTTATATATTTGTATTAAATTTAAATTTATTTCTATAATTGTTTTTAAATAATATATAAGACATTGAAATTGATCTTTTTTTTTTTTAATTTATTTTGACTTTAAATTTAAATTGATTTCAAACTATAATTGAATTGTTTAAATTGATTTTATCGAAAGAGTTGATAAATAAAAAAACTACGAGTTCGGATTTTGACAGCCAATATCAATTAATTTGTTATTTTGACATTGTTCTGCCAATTTTAAAAAAAAATATATTTTATAAGATGTATTTCCATACCCGTATCCAAAATTCGGACCCTTTTAACCTTATCCTCACGTCTTATTAATTTTTAAAATGAGAAGAATTCGACTCCTAGATATGTACCCCTATTTGACACTAGCACTCGAGTCTGAGCATCTTAGGGTTTAATTATTAGTGAGGTCTTAGTCTCACTGAGACCAAATTATATAGTAATCTTGAAATCACATTTGTGTTAGCTAAGAAATTTTGTTGTTGTAACGATGCACATTACCCTGATGGTTCTACTGGACGTACTATACATTTTGTTGTGAGATTGATTCCAGATTACTTTTGGAAATATAATGAAGCTCATTTTTTTGTGACTTGCTTTTGGAGTCACAATAGGCAGTGAGGACAAATTAGAAGTTTACCGGTTTTTTGGCCACTGTATTGATTTGAATTCTGAACGATATTTGATAATAAGCTTTTTGAATTGTGAATGTTCTTTGCTAACTGAGCTCTTTCTAGCTTCAGGAGATCATTGAGATTTCTTATTATCTTGATGATATAGGCTCCTTTCTTTTAGTTAAATGTTATTCTCTTAGAAAAATGTTCCGGATTTTGTTGAGTGTTGCTTTTGACCATTATTGGATTATTATAAAGGAAGCGGATCTGGTCTTGGGAGGTGATGAGGGCAAGGAGTGCACATTTAACAAAGGTTACATGAAGAGGCAGGCAATTTTCTCATGTTTGACATGCACGCCAGAGGGGAATGCCGGGGTTTGCACAGCCTGCTCCTTGTCTTGCCATGATGGCCATGAGGTATTGTTTGGTTCATTAACTTAAGTTTATATGTGTAATCCACAAAAAAAGGTGGGATGCTATCTGTCAGTACATGCACTTGCACCAATTAAAGCTGAACTCGTCTTTATGATGCAAGCTGGGAGCACGTAATATTTAGATGCTAGACATGCTAGTTGTAGCTTCTATACATCCCAAATTCTTAAATTATGTAGTAAATTCATACAATGTTTTAGTCTTTTTGTTTCTGATGTTTACTGTGTTACCATCTTCTGCAAGAGAATGGAATTTTTGATGTCACGATTTTGACTAAAGGGGGCCAAGGCCAAGGGCAAGTAGTTCTCTATGTCCACATTGTTATGATTATTATTATTATTTTGTAGAATGATATCTGAAATATTATTTATTGGATACATTTCAGTGAAACCAATTGTAGCATTATTTTTCATCTGTCAACCTGTTATAATCTTTACATATTTCTATTTTCTACATGTGCTATTTAAGTTGACTTAACTGATTTTAGGCTTTATTGGTTTCTCTCCATGCTGACTACAGTGTTTTCATAAATGTTTCATCGATTTGGCTTTGTTCTGATAAATCAAGTTGATTCTATAGTTCTCGCAATGATATGAACAGATATACATTTTTTCGAAGTCTATTACTTCTAGAGCTTTAGAAACTAGTCGAAACATTTTGAAATTTTATGTGAAACTGCACAATGACGATTCTATCTAACAATATCTGTTACCACATTTAATTTTTTAGTGATATTATATTATTCAGTAGACCTTATTATCATTATCAACATCAATTATTTGAAAAATATATGTACTTTCCTATAATGGATTTTGTAAATAAAGGGTTTATGCAACAATCATGGTAGATATGCCTTTCACTATAGGCAAACTGTATTAGTTCTCGAAAGTGTGGGTGGAGCAAAGAAATTATTTGAGTGAGGGTGTGACTTAATAAAGGTAAAAATTTCGAAAGATGTAATATCACAACTATTCAAGATGACATAATTTATTCATTACCTTACCATTGTTCTTTTTGAGTTTTCATACATTGAGATCATTGTATGATGATTTCATTACCAATCTAAAAAAATATGTACTGAACATTATGAATACATCATTTTCCGACTAAATTTTACATTAAACAAAGACTCAAAAATTCATTTTAGAAACTATAGTTAAGTTGATAGTTTTTGTGGCATGTTGACCAAGGACATAGAACTTGAGATTTAAATGGCTAAAGGCAATTTAGGGAAGGGCTTAAAAATAATTTCATGGGATTTTGATATTGAGACCTAAGAGAAGTATGATTATAAAATTCGAACCATAGAATTCATAATTGGAGCATCTACTTAGTCTGTTGGACCTCGTTGCATGTGGACATGTCTATCTAGTCAAGCTTAAATATTGGCCAATTCTTTTTAAAGTTGTCCCTCTTTTCTTCTTAGTTGAGAACTTAAATAAATCCATTCATTTCAAAGTTTCCTTTGATATTACAATTGAGTTTCAATTCAGGACCTATGGGTAATTGTAATAACACTTGCACGATTCAACACTTTTGAGAATAGTGACACTTAGGTTAGGTCATGGTTTAATAAAAACCAAATCAAATTCGTCTTAAGGCCAGCCTCAGATTGAGGTATGCAAAAAGGTCTCAAGATGTTGATTGTGAAACAATTTTTGGAGGTGTATGCCTTGGTTGTATGAGACACGCCTTATAATACCTTTTTAACTTTTTTTTTTTTTTACATTTTTTTTGTGCGGTGAGGTTTACATTTCAAAATGCCTCAAGGCTTACGCCCCACCTCATGAAGGAAAAACGCCTTAGTACCTGATTACGTGTAAATGGTACCCAATTAAGTTTGCTTAAGCATTGCTTTATGTAAAGAATTATTGATCCAAGTTGCAAAGATTTGCAGTAATGGACTCATTGAGTATGTAGCGTTGAACTCCCAATTAGGCTTGAGGGAGCTCTGAATTATAGAATTTGATGTTAAAATTAATTATTATTTAAAGTATAATAGGCATGCAGGCCAGCCTGCTGGGCATTTCTGCCCCATCCCAGTGAGTGTAGGGCCAAGGTCCAGTGAGGGCATGCGCTCTTACAGGCCAAGCATGGGCTCCACTCCTGCTCGAAAGTCTCAAGTTATTCCTTCATCCAATGATGCCTTATTGTGCTGATCGAGTCAATTTAATGCATTATTAATGATTTGGCAAACCAATTTTGTTTATTTTAGTCTCCAGTTAGTTGTACGACCTTGAACTTTTGGACTGCTAATGTCTGAATTTAGTATAATTACATAATTATATAATACTAGAGATTGTAAAGAATGCCTATGCTGCTATGCATATAACTACCTGATTTTTCTTCAAGTCAACAGGAATATTAAAATGCGTAAGAGTTTAGTGAATTTGTATAGTTAGTTGAAGCTTCCTAGATTTTACTTCAACGGAGGATTGTGATCTCAACAGTCTCTAATATTGCTTGCTGGATTGCAGGCAATGTGCGCTGTTAAATATTCTGTTTATTAGAGATGCCAGATTGCAGGCATTATGTGCTGTTACACATTCTGTTATGACAAAACTGTAGTAGTATTACTGTTGCCTTGTTATGTAATTGTCATTATTTTTTCCTACTTGTCAAGATTGTGGAACTCTGGACGAAAAGGAATTTCAGGTGTGACTGTGGAAACTCAAAATTTGGGGAGGTCTTCTGCAAGCTTTTTCCAAACAAAGATGTGGAAAATTTGGAGAATAAATACAATCATAATTTCAAAGGAACTTACTGTACATGTGATCTCCCCTACCCTGATCCAAATGCTGAAGAACAAGTAGAGATGATTCAGTGCTATATCTGTGAGGATTGGTTTCACGAAGAACATATTGGTCTGCAGTCTTCTGAAGAGGTTAGCACTAATACCTCTCCTTATTAGGCTTCTTGCATCATATAGAGGGTGTTTGACACCCATTTTTTGGAGAATAGAATTTTTGGAATAGTGATTGATGGGAGAATGTGTGGTGGAAAAGTTATGAAAACTTTTAGATTTGTGTGTAATATTATTTTATTGGGAAAATGTGTGGTTGAAATGAAGAAAGAGGAAAAAAATGAGAATAAGAATGAGATGAGAATAGGTTAGGTGCCAAACAGGGGCATAATATCCACCCCCAACCCCTGGAAAAAAAAAAAGGTAACACATGCAAAACGATTATGTATGTACATTTTTATCTCTAGGCAGCTTAATGGTTTTCAATTTACATGGTTCTTTTAAAAGTCATTTTTAGTTGGGCATATATGGTCTTTGCTTGAATGTCAATGTAGGCGGTCTGAATCTGTATTCTTAGCTGGGATGTGTTGCATGATATGTTATGTTCCAACTTATAGTATGAAATTTGCTCCTAATGTGCCTTGAGTGTTTTGGAAATGCATTTTTTTCTCCCCACCACGGGATAAATATTCATATACGTGTATTTTGACAAGCATTTGATGATGCATCTTTCTTCTTGGTTTTGGTCTTAATGGCACATCTTTACCTTATCATGTCGCATTGCATTTGCTGAATAGCATGTATTGTCTTAGAGGTATTGGATGCAACTCCTCTGTCACGAAGTAGACGTGACTGTACTGAAGGAGTTGTTATGGTCTACAATTTCTTTCCAAACATGCATGGACGAGTTACGTTTTCTTACTTTTATGTAAAAAGATACTTATTTGTGAAGTAGCTCTTAGTGTCATATAAGGAATTTAATTTCAATTTTTTATCAATAAAAATTATTTGTGCGATAACTTAGTTACTTATATTTAAACTTAGGCAAACAGTTGATTTCACTGGTCAGGGGGCATTTTCAAATCTTTCAACCTTGTAACTCTCTCCGGAAAGTTGCTTTCCTTGTATTTGTTTATAGTTTACATATTGGAACTTCTCTACATCCTTATGTTTTTCTTATAGATCCCAAGAGATGAAGAAGGCGAGCCTCTATATGAAGATTTTATCTGCCAAGGGTGTGCTGCTGTTTGCTCTTTTTTGACGTACTATCTTGAAACCATTTCAGCATCGGTTAGGAACAACGTGGCAACTTTGACGAAGGAGAAAGCAGTTCTGGAAGATTTGCCTTCTTCTATGAAGTCATGGGGGAAGCTCAAGCATGGAAATTGTTCACTTGACAATCTTTTTCCTAATGCTAATGCAGAAGGTACAACCAATGAGTGCAGCCAAGCTGCTGGCTCGAGCAAGAAGTGTACTCTTGGAATAAACTTGACTGAAACTCCTCTGACTAGTGACAAAAGTAAATCAATGTTTCTTTTTAAAAACTGGAGAGAAGTCCTTTGCAGATGTGATACATGCTCGGACTTCTACACTCAGAAGGGAATCAGCTTCTTGCTTGACAAAGAGGATTCCATTGCTGAGTATGAGAAAGTGGCAAAGCAGAAGAGGGACGAAAATTTGCAGAAACAAGAGGGTGACTTACTCAATACATTAGGTCACGTTGAGAAGATGGAGATTCTAAGTGGAATTGCTGACATGAAGGACGAGCTTCGTTCTCTACTGGTATGGCTGTTTATATTTTACTCTTATTATATGTTGGGGTAGATTACATGGTATGACAATTTTTTAAAAAAGAGGGTAAATTCCACCAAGGGTCTCCAAACCTTTGTGCGATATTCATGTTCCCAACCTTTAGTTCGTACCATCTCGTGTCCACAACCTTTTACATTGTGCACATGGTACTTGATGGCGAACGTCTAATTAGATGGTAAAAGGCTTGATGGACAAAATAATCTTCTCCATTCCAAAAACCAAATGATGAACTTTTCAATGATGGATGGTACGATTATAATTTGGACAATTATTTTTGGAGGGACATTTTGTTCAATTATACCTACCAATTATTTATTACGTACCCATTGGCAATCTTTTATCGTCTATTTAGATATTTTCAATTGAGTTGGATACCGTACGCACAATGTAGAAGGCTGGGGACACGGGGTGGTACAAACTAAAGGTTGGGGACATGGATGTCACACTTGGAAAATGTTGGAGACACCAGTAGGAATTCGCCCAAAAGAAAAAGAAATTATTTTCTATTATTATACTGTTCCATTCCGTCCACACCCTTGGGATTAGTTGGGACGTTGGGTGGCAGTCACTGCTCTTCAATGGATTAATTTTCATATTTCCTTTATCTCAGGAATCATCTGACCCCTCGAAGCCTATCACGACTGCAGATGTCCATCAGGTTTTCGATAATCTCGCCAAGAAGAGAAAGCGTAATCCATAAGTTATGAAATGATATATATAATGCAAATGCTGTTGGAGCCTTAACCGTATAATTATGTCGTAATGGAGCTGTTTAATTTCGGAAAAATGTAGACGGCATAGTAGTTTTGCTGCTCTGTAAGCGTGAAGATGTTATATAGTCGTTTTTGTAAATATTGACTTTTATAACCTTTCTGTGAGCGCTCTGTGTCTCTGTTTCTATGCACATTCGTGTGTTTCTTTTGTGCAATATTTGTGAACTAGGGTAATACATTTCTTCAGCCCATCGTTAAAATTAAAATGCCTGACTTTTTCTAAATACAAGTTTTGGAGGGTAATGTAGCTTATCTGTGGAAAGCAGCTTCATGCCCACAGGAGGTTAAAAAAAGACAAAACATTTCCTACCTATTTTTAATAATATTTTAGACATTTTTATTTTATTTTTAACTTTTCAAAAATATTACTCAAAAATAGAAATAGGCAGAAGATATTGATATTTTTGAAATGCAAGGGGATGTCTATGATATTAAGAGCAAGGTGAGAAGAATATTCTCTCTTGGGTGAGTCCAAACTTTTTGCATTGCTTTGTCAAGATTTTTCAGCTGTTGGTACAAAAGTAGGTGGCAATGTTTGTCAACATTCGTACAAAAGATAATTGGAGAAAAATAATAATAAAATAAAAAAAATCATGCCAAGCATCTCAATATTAAATTTAGAAATTAATTTTAAATTTTTTGATTGCCGACAACAATTTTAATTAGTCGTTAAGATATCACCTCCAATAATTTAGAAAACAATTAACACGCTGACTAGCATTTTGTCCTATTTCGACGAGACAGATTCCTCAAACCCATATAATTCTGTACGTATATTTATATCCTAAATGTTGTCTTATTGAACCTTAGCGCATTATTAGTATACTCAAATTAATATGGCATAATTTTATTGCATTAGGTCGATTGAGCCTTCTCTTTAGGGGATATAATACATCTAAGGAACACATTAATTGCTGCTACTCGAATTTTTAAAATAAGATTATACTCATCTTAGAGTGTGAGCTTATGCTTGCATACTTTCAGGTTTTCAGCAGTTGTTCGTTTTGCACTTAACCGTTCAACATTTATTATGAGCATGATAATTAATACATTAATGGCATGCTATTCTTGATTGAATTAAATAAGTTCTTGTCATTAATTATGTTGGTTAAGAGTAAAATTGATTTGAAAACTCTTCATCTAGATTTATCAAATGAAAAAGACAGCAATGAGAAAAGACAACTCAAATGGACACTCTAAATTGGCATTGCACATCACTATGCCATCATGATTACATCACAGCTTAATATGACTAAATCATTATTTAGTAAAATATTATTCATTATTTTTGGTACAATCCACGATACGTTAAAGATGCTCTTAACCTCAATTTTGCTAATGTTGAGTGACGTGAATATGCTCAACAAATTTTTTAATAAAAATATTTTTTTTTGTGGGGTGGGGGGGGGGGGGGGGGAAGTTTGGGAATGCAACATTATTAGCCCCTATTGTTTAGATAAAGTTATTTATGTCTTGGTAGTTTTTGAATGCATACAAATTACTTCGTTTCAATTTGCTACTCTATTGACAGTAGTAATTTATCACGTTTTAGTACGTTTATCCTCTTAAAGTTATACAGTATCAAAACTCATGCTTATTCATTTGGATAATAAGTACATTTGTTTGTTTAGCTTCTTGATCAGAAAATTTTTGTCTTCAAATCCTCTTTAAACTACTTGTGACGTATCAAAACTCATGCTTAGACATATCGTAAAGCACTTGGGACATAAGAGGTCTTACTTGCTTAGCACGGCATGTACATTCTTAGCTAGCTAGGATGATAGAAATGTCAAAATCGACTTGCTATAAAGCATATTTTACACAAGTGTACCTTAGTTCAAGAAACCTAGAGAATCTATACATCACCTTACTCGAAAAAAGTATGTTCATGAATCAAAGAACATAACACAAATTTAGCACCCCTACTTTCATCCATGCATACCAAGGTGGTATTTTTACTGAAACCTAGACTCTTCACATGTGAAATTGACTTTTTCCATAAATAGAATTGATCATTTCCAACTTGTTAGCAAGAGTTTGAAGTAGTAGTCATCGATGGGCCTTTGTGTAGAAAATTATTTGATGTGTAATGCTTAATTAATATGACGAAAATATTATTATATTTCTTACTTTTGACCTAATTAGAGTAGTGTGACATGAACGTTCACACCTTGTGACTTTGACCATTTAGTATGTTGTAAATAATTAATGCATGCAAAAAGTCGTTGTATAGTAACATCAATGCTATTAGTATTAATGATGTTAAAATATCAGTTTCAGTGACTCTAAATGATAGGCCTAATTAATCAAGTTTCACTTTTTTTACATTTTAATTGAATATGTCAATGAGTGCCACCTAAATCGAGTTTATAACACCACGTGTATTAAGTAGTATTATTCTAATAGAAACCTCTTTCGAGGCCTCAAATTCTTGAATGAATTATGCTAAGTGTACATTCCATGGTGTGCATCTTTTTTGACATTGTGTAGAAATTCAAAAAGTGTTGGACGGGAAAGTGTGCGCGCGTGCTTTTTTTTTAATTTGTCTAATCATGTGTTGACACGTGACACAATATAAAAAATAATATACATTTAGCATGTTTGTTCTTGAATTCACCTAAACTAAGCAAGTGTGGTACTTAAGTCCCCCGATCTCGGTAATATATGTAAACTTGGACGTTGTGAAATCGACAAGAATGACTACTTTATTGATCCAATCTAATACCAATTCCAAATTTGATTCATCAAGTTCTTCGATTGTGTATAATTTTCAAACGAATAGTTTCAACAAGTGTGAAAACGTATTGTTGATTTACTTTTGGATCTAAATATAATGCTTATGTATTGACTATGTTCTTGCTAAAGTAGTCAAAGCAAAGCAGCGGTAGGTAACTATGAGAGTGATTGGGGCTCAACAAAATGTCAATATTTTAGGTAAAATTGTCCCTCTATCTTTTCAAATAATAAAGTATTTTATTTATATATATTAAATAATTCAGAGAAGAAAAAGAATCAGCAGAGCAAGAAGAACTAGAATCTATTCTTTCAAATGGACAAAATGAAATGATAAGATTATGCGAAGATGATAAAAGGAAAAAGAAATAATATGAAAGTAAAACTAGTCACACACAGAAAAGAGATGCAAATTAATATAACGTTTAAACAAAATTACGAAGAGAGAAAAAGGAAAAAAAAAAATAGTATACGCTTGCGTCGTGATATGTTTATTAGAGTCGACTACGAAAAAACAGTTACAATTTTATTGCATAGTTAAGACGAAGAGGAAAGAATTGATATGAATTTGTCAAAGATAGTAGTTAGAGAAATGTACGAGATTTGTAGTAAATTGTGCCAACAAATCAGGATGAAATGTTATAAAGGTAATCTGCATGGAGGAGAAATCATACGTTGCCTGTTCGGACCCTTCATCTAGAATAGACAAATATGTTTGTACTATTTTTAAATTACATACGTATGTATAGTGCGTTTGGCATATATAATATGTAATTGATTGTTGAATCACGTCAAATTTTAATGGAGGACTTGGACGAAATCTAGCCATCCACGAGGATGACCCGCTACAAAAGTTGAAGTTTAAACTTTGAAAAATAGTTGATTAAGAACGACAATTGAAGTTCTTACCTATACAGCTAGTGCTAATAATCAATTAAGTCATTCAAGTGCGACTGTTTGACCTGGTCGAGGGGCGATCGATTGGTAAATAAGCAGTTGTGACATTAATTAATTTGTCAGTCTAAATCCTATATTTAAGATGACAAATCAAATAAAATCATCTAAATATCACGTCACTGCTTATAGTACTGATGAATAACACGATTCTTTTATGTAAGAGAAGAGAAAAGGTTAAGACTTGAGTTGTATAAGAGTTTAGTAATAAATATGTATAAGAGTTTTGCCTAAAAAAAATGTTATCTGGCGCCAATATGTTAGAACATTAGTTTAGGTGACCACACTTGATATGTTTAATTAAATGAATCATATAAACGTTGCATTTAAGTGAATTTATTTTTTAATGTTATGGATTTACAATATAGACTGGAATTTGACACCAAGTGGGGTTACTCTTTGCCTAATCATAACTATAAAAGGGCAATGAGCCCACACACATGCAACTCTTAACCATACTTGTGACTCCTCTCAATTATTGGATCCGATTTCTTTGAGTTTTTTCGGTTTTCAAAAATGGGAAATTGCATGAATAAATGCAGAAACAACAAGAAATTATTTGAGAATAAGGCACCAAAGGAACATGAGGAGAAATCAGAAGAAATTCAGAAAGGCTTAGAAAAAAGCAGTAAAATGACAGTGAAAATCATACTGACAAAGGAGGAATTGCAGTGGCTACTTTTCCAGCAGAAGAATAAAGAATGGAAGAGTTTGGAAGATGTATTGGGAGAGATACAAAGAGGCAGAGAAAAAGCTAACGGTGGGTGGAAACCTTCTTTAGACAGCATAAATGAGAGCCCTCATGAAGTTCTTGAGGAGGGTATGGACAGATGAAATCTTCAATAGCCATTTTCTTCGAATAGTTGGTTTGGATTTCCCAGTAGACGTAGTAATGACCCCGAGTCATTTTTTTCCTTCTTCCTCGTGTTGCATAAGATCTTCTAGTAGACGTAGCAATGACTCAGGTCGTTTTTCTTGTTCTTCCACTGGCTGATTTGGATCTTTTGTGTTATTTTTGATCACTCAATAGAGGATGCAGAAATGAATTGAACAAAATCAACGTAAGTTACTTTGTATATGTACGGAGAACAAGACTTAGTTAATAGTTTTTTCTTCTTTCTATTATTCCTAGTTTTTGTTCTTTTTAAGGTTTTACCAAGAATTTTAAATAGGCACGGCCATATAGAGTGCTTCAACAGCCATTTCTTGTTCAACTATTTCAGTGTGGTTTGATGTACCAAATCTTGATATTTTTCCTTTTATTTCTTGTCACTGGTATATAGATATATATTTTTGTGTGAATTATCAACTCCAAAGTTACATATATGCTGATTGTACAAGTATGCACCATGTTTTCTATTGGTTTGAAAGTTTCCAAGGAAAAAAACATGTACTACTAATCTTCTTGGGGCTATGATTTTTCTCATGGATTAGATTAATATTGAGAAAATAAGTAGAGCTGCTACAAATTGAAGATTAATTAAGGAAAGAACGATGTGTATGATTAGAAACCGTTAAGTTTATAAGGCCGATCAAATATCGAAAGAAGAAGTTAAAAAAATTAAGAGATGTTACAATTATTTCAAATCTTCTAGTAGATGTAGTAATAAATAAAAAAAGTGACAAAAAATAATGTGTAGTACTCATTCATATATGAGAAGAACGTGTTTGGGCATGCTAATAAAGTTAAGTTTTAAAAATATATACCTTTTTACTAGTGTAAGTTAAAAATAAGTTAGTTGCTTATTTTGACATTGAAAAAAAGGAATAACTAGATTTTTACTTTCAACCGTAGAAGTAACTTTATATTACTTAAGTGCTTGTTTGGTAAGAATTTTATTTGTTAAGAAGTTTGTCCCAAAATGTAACTTGAATTAGAATTATTCTTGAAGTACAGGTTTCATACAGAATTTTAAATTTTATCTCACATATTGGTTGCCCCACATGATTAATATATTGACAAAAATCACACCCC
>CAIGRF010368895.1:43706-58850 GCA_903798235.1 Fraxinus ornus | reverse complement strand
GATAAATAAGTAAGGGCAAATGCATCAATTTATATTTTCATCTTTAATAACACACATCCAACACGAAGAGGGGTTTTTTTACAAAACGAAGAGACACGAAGGTTGGGAGGATTCCAGTTGCTAACCCACGTTGTACAATGGTTCATTATTCACCTACGATCGTAGAGGTTTCCTTGAGGTGTTCTCAAGTTTCAACAATTGTCATTCTTCAGCGAATATGCGACAATAAGTTGTAGAAGCGGGTTTTTATTTTAAAAAAAAATGTGTGCTTGAAACTTGTGAAATCATGGAATACGATATTGAAATTAGTTGTTTTTAGTATGTTTACAGTTTGATTGTGATTATTGAGAATTGGAGCTCCAAGACTCAATGGTTTGAAGAAGATCCTGTGTATGATAAGTTGCTTTGTTTTTGCAGTTTAAGAAATGAAGGATTTTGGTTCAAATTATTTACGTGTTTTGTTGGAATTTCCTTGTAAAAAAGTGTGCATGTTGTTTGCTATGGGTCTTGAACTGATTCCTGTACTAACCATTGTTCACATTATCATCAACTCGGATACACAAACTACTTCGCAATGGTTATATACACTGGTGGTGTCTTTTTCTATAAGTCGAATAATGTCAAGTATGAACATGGTACGGTGATGTTTGTGGGCTTTGTGAGGGTTGAATACTTTAATAGGAAATGGTTTCAAGCACTTGAGAATACGTTTATGGTGTGGGCCTTTAGAATTTTACTTTAGGATGCAAAAAGGTAATTTGGGTATTGCTTTGAGGAGGTTGTGTAGCGAATCTGATGTGATGAAGATGTTGAAGGACCTTAAATGACGTAAGTTACTTGAGATTTATGTAGTTATGCCTAGCCAGGTAGCAGTTTTAGCTCAAGAACCAATGTTTGAAGTCCCAGAAAGTAGTGCCCATGAAGGGGATGAAAGTACAAAATTAATTAACATACATTCAGTATACACATCTACATTGTGATCGAAGATTTATTTTCCGCTAAAAACCCACATCACTACATACCCACACAAAAACCCAAAACTTAAATATAAAATCATTGCTCTACTTCTATAGTTCCAACCACTGTTGTTCGAGTGCATTCCTGGATCTCAATAGCCCAGGTACGATCTCCAAAGATCTACCACACATAGGTAGGTCAAATCACGAGAAGTACTTACAACCTTCATTTTTGTTAGAAAACCAAAAAAAATCAGAGTTTGAGCATATTCAGTTAAAAATTGGTTCAAAAATTGTTTTTAGGTTTCCATTACCAACCATCGTGTGCATGTGAAGAACCTTTTTCCGGGTTCACTATCGTCCACGAAGTCTTCTGGTCAATCTCCATTCAGCATCTGCACAGACGGGAGCCCATCGGAGCTAAGAGTCCCTACGTACGCAAGAAATGAAGTGACGTCAGGAAATGAAATAAGGGACAAAAATAACCCATTTTCGTGTTGGGTAGGGGTTATTAAAGATGAAAATATAAATTAACGCATTTGTTCTTACTTATTTATTCATTTTTCTCTATGATTTAACGGCAAACCAAACGGATGCTGATAATAAGGGTGTTTTTTTGCACTAAACATTTGAAATGGGAGAATTTCTGCGATTTTCAATAAATAGGGTAGATCGCAAATTGAAACGTTTAGGCGGGCCTATTCAGCTATTAATCCTTTGAACAATCGACAGAGAAGGGCAACTGATTTTAGAGCTTTCTAAGAAGAAAAGATGGGTGCAGGGCAGGCGATGAAGAGAATACCACGCATCAAATTTCCTCAAAGGCATCCCAAACCCGAGCCCTCGGGTATGATATACACACACACAAACATACATATTTTGATTTTGTTCTCTCGATGGATTTTATATTTTATAATCCCTGTTGGATCTCACCTTTAGAAATAATTAGTATTCTATCGGGGTAATCTGATTTATTCAACATATATAATAAAGATTTCTGAGTGCTAGGGAGGGAGTTCCTTTGTTAATTGTCATTGAAATGGTTGGCATCTGAATTTTTAGAATTATTTGGAGACTTAATGAAGGTTTAGCATTGATTTTTGTTTTTGTTTTTATTTTATTTTTATCAGAAAAAGGAAGAGGAAAGAAACTAATTTTAATACTTTTTCCTGCGTGTTAGAAATTGTTATAAAGTAGGCATGTAATGATGTGAAAAATGTATTGGAGGATAATATGAGCTTGCTAAGAACATCAGATGTGGGTTAACATTGTTAGTTTGTTAGATTAGTGGTTATTGATATACTTTGGATTCTTCCATCTAATAGGGGTGAACTAAAAAAGAAAAATGAAGTTAATCAATGGAAATTGTTAGTATAATGGTGGCGGAATGACTTGAACTCTACAAATGTAGTAGTGGTATTGTAGAATGTGATGAAGCCTAGTAGTGTAGCTGATGATAAATAAACATATGCATTCAATGTTTGGGTTGTATACTTAATAGACAACCAGAATATGTCCATGTGCTAGAGCAATCTTTCTCGATCTTTTTCAGTTCTGATTCCAGTTACAATTTGTAGCAATGAGTGGGTATTGGTTGGCCAATATGTTGAATGGCATGGTGATTTTATTAATCAAGCAAATTAGAATTTTTCTGGATCTTTTTTGAGTATGAATAAGTGAACATTCCTTCAAAGAAGTGCAGAACTATGACAGCAAACGGCTGACTGACTGATAGCATGTAAGCAAAACCAGTGTTTGTGCATGAATAGAGAAAG
This sequence comes from Fraxinus ornus, assembly GCA_903798235.1. Lineage (NCBI taxonomy): Eukaryota > Viridiplantae > Streptophyta > Magnoliopsida > Lamiales > Oleaceae > Fraxinus > Fraxinus ornus. The sequence goes on along the minus strand of CAIGRF010368895.1, from coordinate 56,119 downwards.
GAATTGCTGGAGTTTTGGTGTGTCCTTGATCGTTTGATTTCCTGCAAGTGAACGGGATCGTGAACAAGTAATATAGTAGTGAATAGAGTGTCGAATCCACGAGAACTACGTGTTTGATAGAATTAAAGTTAAAATAACATTAATCGAATAGCAATAATAGTTTGTAATAAATCTATGTCTAATTTATAACGTAATGGAAATTAAAGTAAGAGTTTATCAAATTTATGAGATGTATTGCTAAGATCTAGAATCCACTTTGTTATCCACTTTTAGTACAACAAATAAATTGACAATTTGTTATCATGCGAGTTGGTCAATGTTCCTAATTTAATTGAAAGTCTCTCTCGATAGCAATCAAATATATTCCACTCGTGTAACCTTCCTATCTATCGATGGAAAATACGAACATGATAAATGCATTAACGAAATAGAACATTTTTATTAACCATGCAAAGCATATAAGTATATCTCTATCCTCTATCGAACCTCACAATATTTATTACTACGTGCTAACGATTCTTTTACCTCTCTCGATGATAATAAAATCCACAAACAAATCAACTAGTGGCCAATTAATTGAAAAACAAACTAAACCATAATAAACATCCACACATTCAAATAAAGTAACGTCAAAATAATTAATTAATATTAAAAGTTTCAAAACAAGGGCTCATCTATATCTTTAGCAATGTAAAAATATAGCCTAACATAATATTGAAATTAAATAAGCAAAAGTGGAAAGACATCACCGGAAATTGACGAAACGTGATTTCTTCTTGTCCAAAGTGAGCCGCCGTCTTTTTTCCGTCAATACTCGCGTGTATATATTCTGCTTTTCTCTTNGATTTATTCAACATATATAATAAAGATTTCTGAGTGCTAGGGAGGGAGTTCCTTTGTTAATTGTCATTGAAATGGTTGGCATCTGAATTTTTAGAATTATTTGGAGACTTAATGAAGGTTTAGCATTGATTTTTGTTTTTGTTTTTATTTTATTTTTATCAGAAAAAGGAAGAGGAAAGAAACTAATTTTAATACTTTTTCCTGCGTGTTAGAAATTGTTATAAAGTAGGCATGTAATGATGTGAAAAATGTATTGGAGGATAATATGAGCTTGCTAAGAACATCAGATGTGGGTTAACATTGTTAGTTTGTTAGATTAGTGGTTATTGATATACTTTGGATTCTTCCATCTAATAGGGGTGAACTAAAAAAGAAAAATGAAGTTAATCAATGGAAATTGTTAGTATAATGGTGGCGGAATGACTTGAACTCTACAAATGTAGTAGTGGTATTGTAGAATGTGATGAAGCCTAGTAGTGTAGCTGATGATAAATAAACATATGCTTTCAATGTTCGGGTTGTTTTCTTAATAGACAACCAGAATATGTATGGCAATACCAATGTGCTAGAGCAATCTTTCTCAATCTTTTTCAGTTCTGATTCCAGTTACAAGTTGTAGCAATGAGTGGGTATTGGTTGGCCAATATGTTGAATGGCATGGTGATTTATTAATCAAGCAAATTAGAATTTCTCTGGATCTTTTTTGAGTATGAATAAGTGAACATTCCTTCAAAGAAGTGCTGACATATGACAGCAAACGGCTGACTGACTGATAGCATGTAAGCAAAACCAGTGTTTGTGCATGAATAGAGAAAGGAATTGCTGGAGTTTTGGTGCGTCCTCGCTAATAATAATATGTGATTTTATATATACAAGAAAGGATGAGCTATTTTATGAATTATTTGTGGCTCTGTGCTTCTGTAGAAACGTTTATCCATCTTTTCTCTTTTGAAATTATTGTCTTCTAATGTTCATTTCCATAAAATGAACACCTTTTTGTCCCTTTTAGCATATTGCCTTTCATTAGAACAATTCTATGTTCTTAGTATTGTTTTTCATACGACTTCTCTATCTTATCTCATTATTTTTCTCTCATACAAAATAAAAAAAATACATAAATTCAAATGTACACATGCATGAGCGCAGACATTCATAAATGCATATTTATTTATGCATTCAACGTCGCCCCAACCCTGATTCCGCACCGGTTGCCCCAACGCTAATGTTACCTCATCACCAACCTCACCTCTAAAATAGACAATCTTGACTCTATTTCCAAGTCCATTACACCACTGCTAAAGTAGCCTCCAAAATCACAAGTACACCATTTCCAGAAGTCACATCTTATCTCATATTCTATAACTTAGGATCCCAGTTCTTGTTTCCATATTTTCCTTCTAAATTTTATTATTTTCTTCCTCCCAAAGAACTGGAGTGCTCAGTGGCTTATACGGGTCTACTTTGTTCTACCACCACTTCAATCTTGGCTATGACAATTGTTATTTAATGATCGTTCTCTTTCTTTTTAATTTTGCAATAATAAAGATCTTTCATGGAAATATTTTTTAATATATTTGTTCAATTTTTCCAAAGTTCTGCAATATTCATTTTCTACATAATTATTGTGTGATTATATGGGATGCATAGAACTTGGTTGAGCTTTCCTAATCAGGAAGTGGAAGAAGAAATCATCCAAGAAATCATCCATTGTAGCTCACGAGGCTTGTTTTGTTGGGAAATAAATTTTGTGCCCATAGCGTGAATCAATTTTTTCTCGGTATCACCCCAGATAATTTAGATTAATGCTTACAAAGGCAGTTCCTCTTCAGGTACAGGCCCGCAGCATCAAGAAACACCGGGAGTTGGGAATGTTCCACGAACATTTTTTTCAAGGTCTCCATCCAGCATGAGTGTGGGTGGAAAGGCTTCTGATCAGCCGAAAAGGACACCAGTGTCACAAGAGGAGATTGAAGCTATCTTGGTATGGAACAATTACTGAGTGTATTCAGTGTTATGAATGTGTGATGCGATCCAGTTTTTGTGCTTTCTGAGTCTGATCTGTCATAAAATTTCTTCCATTCATTCATTAATTCCATCAACTTATCGGTTCCACGTGACCAGTCACTATGGTCCCAGCTTCATTAAATATTGTGTCTATATCAACTTGCTTTTTGAAGGAAAAAGCCCTGTCAGGAAAATCTAGCACATTTGTTAGCATGTAGGAACATCCTTTGAATTATTATGTCAACTTTCCTTTCACCACCCTTTTGGCAAATCATCATGCTGTAGTTTCTGTATGATACGGAATTTTGAAAGTTTTCATGTATGGTTCGAATATCATGGGTGTGCTTGATCGTCGTCTTTTTTCGTGCTTAAATGATTTCCTGAACGTGGTATCCTTTTATGTTTTTCAGTTTTCTAGTTGTTCATTGACTATTCTCTCTTTTGACAGTTGGGTGGATGTATTTGAACTTCTAATGGAGCCTGCCTTGCAAGATACAAAAAACTTGAACAAGTTATTGCCTTCCTATCTACCATTTGAAATGTGGAGAAATGGATTGATTACTTTTATCTTGTAACAGAAAACTGATACCTTTTCTTACTTTATGAGATCAGTTGCTGTCTTTGTTTGCTGGATGTTACATAGGAAACCTACTATGACAATCTTTGCACGAGGAATTTGATTCTACTACTTTAAACACACAATTTCTGGGCATTGTAGTCAGAATTTGAAATGAAATTTGAGACATTGTATTTTATACAGACATATTTATTCTCTCCACAACTCTCGGACTGAGAATATTGCTGCAAGAACGCAAGCAAGCTTAGGAAAGAATCTAGGTAAGGCTGAAAGTAACTTGTTTTTCTCCACCTGTATATATGTGAGTAATCGAATATCTATTTTGTTGATTTTGTGTGGGTTCTTCCTTTGAAGCAATTTTTAAGGTTACACCGGCATGCATTAGCAAGAATGCCATATTTGATTATTTGGGCCAGATTGAAATCTGAACAGGATACAAATAGATCCAAATTCTTACGTCCCAGAAAGGAAAAGATGCACATAAGATTCTAATTTCTTCTTTAATTTGTTGAGTACTATTCAAATCTACCACCAAATATGATTAAAATGCGTAGGCAAAAGGTAGTTTAAGCATGAATACCTCATAATCCAAAGGAGTTCAGTTGCAACATTATAGGTTATTTCTTAAATGTTGCAGACCACAGAGCTGACGAATTATGGTCATTTAACTCCTTCCCCGTATTCCCGGAGCAAGGGACCCGGCTGTGTTTCCCATCTTCGAACAAAAATTTGAAGAGTAACTTTTTGAAAAAAAAAAAAAAAGTTCATATATTAACCAGATATGGAGAGCAAGCAAAGAGATAAGAAAATATGAGCCGCATTTCAAAAGCTCAGAAAAATAAATTGTCTCAATGTGTACTTTCAGGAGAATGATGTATCCGACTCAAATTTACTGGCGCAGACTCAATTAACTCCGGCATCATTGCCGCCGAAGACACGTCAGAATCACGCACAGGACCACATTTAGTATCAAACACGTTTAGTTCCTCATTGTTACTAGCAAATTCCATATGCACTTCTCCCACCCCAGCAGATAAATCGACATCAGATTTTATAGACGAAAGGTTCTCAAGAATATGCTCCTCTGGCACCTGGTTCAAGACCAAATCCACGTCCATGTTAACATGTTTGGAGGCAGAAACTGGCTCTGATTTTTCCACCACGCTCGCATCTGGTAAATAGGGCTTCAGATGGGAGTCTTTGGTGTACTCTTCCACTTGAAGACTATTTGAAATCTCTACCTCCTCGTTAGAGTTTGAAATCTCTACCTCCCCGTTAGAGTTAGAAAGAGCATTCCCTACATCTTGCACGCCACCAACAGGAGACTTCTCGGTATTGTTGTCTTCAGCATTCAGTTCCTCATTAGATTTTGGAATTGACTCGATCTTTGCACTCAACTCCTCATTTATAGCTCCAAAGTCTTCTTTCTTCCTCTTATACAAGGACATTGCTTTCTGCATCACAGAGGATGGACAGGCAAGCAAAATAGTAAGGAATACTTTACCATTTATAATATTATGCCCCTGTTTGGCCCCCATTAAATTTTAATTCATTTCTCTTTTTATCAACCACATATTCTCTCAATAAAATAATATTACACAGACCCAAAAATTCCTCACTTTTTAGTCACACATTCTTCAAAAAACACTATTCCAAAATCATTTTTTTTTAAAATAATGGAGCTCGAACAAGAGCTATATATGCACCACTCCTCACAGATATCAGATAAAAATAAGTGAATCTCAAATATTATTTCATTTTTCTCCAGGCTTCCTAGCTATAGCTTAAACTATGAGCAGGATGTTGCCCAATGGTCAAAATCCTACTTTGCTTCAATAACAGAAGTTTACTCTCAAATGAATACAATTTAGAGCTTATTTGGAAAAGCGTATATTATAATTAAGCTGTTCAAGCATACTTTTTATCCACACATTTCGAAGGACCCACAACTCGCTACCCACGGATTATTAACACATTTCGTATAACACAACTTATAAGCACTACCAAACAAGCATTTAGTATACCCAACAAAAAAACTTCGTGCAATAAACAATTAAGGACATTCAAAATTCCACTGGCCAGCACACACAGATAGCACCAGAATTTATAGTTTTGAACTGGCTAATTGACACGAGGGCTGTTTTGCTGCTTTCCATGTCCACAAATAACCTACTACCTCAGCAATGAAACTGATAATTTGGTTATATACCAATATAAGTATGCTGCACTACATCAGATATTATTTTTAAACAAGAAAGGGATACACACTATTCACAACAAAACTTTACCTGGAAAACAGAATCATTGGTGGCAGAAAACAGTGGAACATGGTTATTTTTATTAGAAGATGCTGCTGTAGCTTCTACAGCTTCCTGTCAAGGAAAACAAAAAATGGAATTAAAAATAACTTTTTATCTAGGAAAATCTATAAGACAGTGCAATGAAATACATAACTGGCTTGTCATTTTACCTCCATATAAAAAAGTTTAGAATCTTTTACATCAGAAATAATGTTCTGATCTATATCAAGGAAGCCTGTGCACTTATTAAACAACTCGGATTCAGTAAGATCGTCAGATATGTCAAGCTTGGAAAAGTAAAAACGGCAGAGAAACGCATCATCCTTTCTTGACATTTTAGCAATGTCATTAGTTTCCTCTGGATTATCACAAGGAGCTTCAGAAGCATTATTTTCCAAACCATCTCTTGATTGATTAATGCCGGTGCTCTCATAATGCTTATCATGTGGAGTTAGCTTGCTCTGAGCTTGTTGAATCGACCGACCGACTAAAGCTTCATCTGCAATTTGAGAAAAGTCATTCTCTTTATCAGAAGAAGACATATCCATTCTCGCAGTTTTATATGGCCCCTGCCACAAATCTCCTCTTGCCTCCCAGCCTTGACTACTGGGCAGGCTCCTAGAATGGTCCCAATCTGGTCTTCCATAAATTTGAGATTCCTCACCATAGACAGCACTGCTTGAATCCCAACCATACAATGGTGGAGGGAAAGAATCATCCCCTGGATTGCGCCATCCCATAGGACGCCCAGGGCCAGAAAACCTGTCAGCACCAGGCATATTGTAAGGAGACGGATGGTTTAACTCCATTGATGATCTAACACCAAAGATTGGTGGACCAGGAAACTGCTGCATCGCAGAATGAAAAGGTGGACCGTGGGGAAAAGGAATGAAACCATTTACCAAAGGGGAAGGCCAATTTGGTACACCTCTCAAAGCATTTCCTTGAACTCTTCCCAAGTTGGGATTGCTGATCCTCCTATTATGGCTATTTGACTTACTTCTGCTGTCATCTTCAGCAGATCCTAATATTAAAGAGCTATCCAACCCAGTCTTGAAAAGAGGAGTAGGTGGTATTGACTTGAAACTGTTTGATAAATGGCCATTTCTCATAAAAGGTGAAGAAACAGATATATTATCTGCCCCAGCCTGTGAAAGCTCTTCTCCAGGAAGCATGTCCATGACCAACTCACGACTTCCCCTGCCTTCCTTACAAGAGTACCCCTTTGCATCTGGCAAAGCACCACTTCGCTGTGCTGATTCCTCAAAATCAAAACTCTGCCTTACATCAGATCTAGTGAAGTGTCTCCAATCGGTGCTCGATGATGGGGACTTATCCGTTAGCTGCAAGGGCGATGAGCGAATGTCAGATTTCAGACGTCTTTCGGCTGACAATTCCCCCAACTGGCCATCTTCTTTTAGACCAGGTTTCTCCATCGATCTAGATGGAGTTGCCCTCAAAGCTCCTCCTGCAGCACCAAAATAATCTCTGCTAGAAGTTCCACTGTACCGAACTCTCTCTTCGTAAGCATAATTTGGGAGCCTGAAAAACAGCATATGGGCATAGATTCATGTTTGGTCAAACATGTAGTTGAGGCAATGAAATGCATAAATTTGTCGAGCATGCTATGTATGCTAGAAAAAGACTGCGAATACCTCTACTGGACAGATCAAATATTAACAAGTTTCTAAAATATGGGAAGAACATACCAGGTCAATTTCAAGTTCAATGTGAAGTTGAAAGACCTAGAATGGGCAGAGTAGCATTCATGTAAACGATCCACATAACAAGAACACACCTTGTACATTGTTTTAAATTCTTAACTTCTTTACCAACATAACTCTGCTAATAAGTCAAATCCATTCCACCACAATAAATAGAAACCACTCCCAAGCCCAAAAGAAATGAAGAAAGGAGTATAACGAAAAAGAGAGAGAGAAAAAAAAAAACGACATGAAAACTTCATCCACTTATTAAGTTCAAATTTGGTAGATATATTCCACCAAAAAGAGAAAAAAAAAAAAAAAGCAGCATATATAGAATGCAGAAAAGGACCATCCATGGAGGAATGTGGAAGATTGTCAAGGGAAAAGCTACCTTGTTCCTTACAAAGTTTAATCTTCCATTTCCACATAAAATAAAAAATAAAAAAAAAATTCCCAAGGAAAAATTTATTGTTTGCCAGCAATTTATCCGAGCTCATTCAAACAGACAGAACTTTCAGATTAACAAACTTCATAATACAACAACAATGAGAAAGTAGACAGATTTAAGTGCCAATATCAAAGGTTTTTGCAGCATTCAGGATACCAACCACTCCCCAAATGTCTCTATTGTGTTAAATGAACTTGAACTTTTAGTCAATATATAATTGCACATAATCAAGTACCTGTAGGGATCCCTTGTAACATGAGAACTAGAGCTGGGAGATCTGTACCGTCTGCTATGATTAGAAGTAAGTTCTACATCAGCATTCCTAGAGATGGACCTTCCTCTGTCAGTAACTAAGTCCATTCTCGCACTGCTGGCAGATTTCTTCTCTGATTCGAGCCCTTGATTCTTGGCACTTCGGGATCTAATATCATCGTAATCCCCTCTGTCCTTAGTTTTTCTCCTACCCTGATCATCTTTATAGCTGGCAGTTTGATCACCTACTTTTGGACTATCATCATACGCAATTAATTTCCTGGACCGACGATCTTCACCATAACCATCATCCCTAGAGTGCTTAGGGTCAGACTTGTCACCAGATAAGTCTCTCGAGGCACGTTCATCCCTATACTTAGCCTCTCTCAGTCTCTCCTCTCTACCAATATCATCTCCTAGCTTGCTATCCTTATGCCGACTGTCTCTTTCAATATCTTGTCGATGCTTATCTTCCTTGTATCTACCATCTCTATCACCGTCTTCTCTATAATCATCCCTCTGTCTGTCATCTTTGTCACCATCTTCACGATACCTTTCATCATTGCGCCGACCGTATTTGTCAATATCTCCACGGTACCGATCATCTCTACGTCTATTACCCCTCTCGCCATCTTCGGCGTACTTATCATCCGTGTTCTGAATATCTCTTGCAGTGCCATCCCTATACTTGTCATCCTTCTGCCTTTTATCATGCTTGCTATCGTCCCGAAAATTTTCATCCCCACGTCTGCTGTCTCTACTGCCATCCTCTCGACGTCTATCATCTCTATGTCTGGCATCTCTATCACCATCTTCCCGATACTTACCATCCCGAGATTTACTGTACTTGTCAGCATCTTCCCGGTACTTGTCATCCCTGTGCCTACCATCTTTTTGGCCATCTTTCTGATACTTGTCCTCATTACCTCCGTCCTTGTCCCTATCGTCTTTGTATTTCACATCCTTGGCAAGATCACCTCTTGATGACAATCGCCTCTCATCAACTTCTTTGAAATCATCGAAATGATCTCTAACATCAGAACCTTCTTTTCTCCTTCGTATCCTTTTCTCGAGTTCCTTCTCCAACTCAAGATTCCGCAACTCATCTTGTAAAGGCCCCTCTGCCAAAAGGATTATAAATAGACATTAAATAAAAATTACAAAACTACAAAATAATGACAAATCGTGCAAGTTGAATCCAGCAAATGATCTAAGACAGTGCCAGAGCAAACTTTATAAAAAGAAGAGGAAAACTATATACAGGGAATTGGTTTGATTATCAATCTTGAGTATCACCTCAAGGACATCTTAAAAGATGACCTCTAGAGAGATTTGATTTCTTCTCAAAGCAGAAAAAGAGACACGACAAAAATGGAAAAATGCACTACAGATCATTTCAAAGACATATGAATCAACTTTTCGTGCATAGCCAAAAATATACGAGTTCTTCTCATGCTTCCATTTAATGCACCTGCTATGAATTGGATACATGATACTACTATAGCATTAGCCCATATTACCTACGGGAAATAAAAGAGTGGGTAGGAATTAGGGAGACTACAGATCAAGCATGGTTTAATATCCCCATACTTCAAATTGTAGTATTAATGAATCTAAGATAACTAAGTGCCATATGCATCGTAAAATATCGACCAGCCAAAAGAAATTCAACCATGGACCTTCCAACCAAACTGCTAGATGCCCAAACACCAATTCTACAAGTTAAACATTCAGGACAGAAAATTAGATCAAAGTGGGGTCGAAAACTACGTCTGCAGACGAACTTCTTTCACTTCACATACCAATGCCCCTAAATTTTTCCTATTATTTCATTACAGCACTATAACGTTAATAAACTTATATCGAAGTTACAGGTCTTTTGGATAGTGCACCCTCCAGTGCAGATAAAATGCACCAGCACCAACGACATCACTCACTAGAGAAGAATACCATCAATAGTTACTCCACCTTCCACCCTACCAACAGGGAAAGGGAGAGGGGTGCACCAGTCTTCAAAACCAAAGCACTCAAAACATACCAACCTTAGCATCCCCACAATATCCTATCTTCACTAAGAACCTGCACTAAAATAAATTTAAGCATTTGTAAATCAAACAGAAAATCCTATTACTGCAAAACGTATTCCAATGTCTCAGCTAGAAACTAAAGTTTGCATACATGACCAGCCCATACACAGTTCTATTTCTAAAAGTAAAAAATATGTTAGAAGTTGATGCAAAAAATAATATCTACTAAAGCCAAAAACTTGAAATATGTCATATCTACGAATAAAATCAAGGACCAAAAATGAATAAACATAGTGTTGGTACACACAAAGTGCAATTACAAGTCACTTGCACGCATGTCACGACAACAAGTTACCTTACCAGTATTTTCTCGACCGTGTTTAGCCTTTGCCCCTTCATTAAAATATCCTAACTGTGATCGTTCCTTCTGTCCAAAATGCACATCCGCGGATTTCACCTCAGCATCCCCATGCTTACTCTCCTCGCCAACCCCCTTCTCCTTTTCCTTCTCCTTCTCCGATGATCCACGACCCTTATCCTTAGATTCCTTCACTTCCTTCCGCCCAGAAGAATCCCTCTCAGACTTCCTCTTTGACTCTCCTTTACGTTCAGTCTCCTCTTTCTCCACCACCAAGGATGCTATATTATCCTCCTTAATCTCACCACCACTCCCATTCTCATACCTTTTATTTTTAATCTTAGACTCAATTCTCAAACTTTCACCTTTGCTGTTACTTTCTTTCAGTTTCGAGTCAATTTTCGAACTTCCCCCTTTATTTGTTTCCTTTTTATCATTCCTATCAGTATCACCTTTCTCCTCACCATAACTCCTCCACCTATCATCACCAACACCCAAGCTTACATCAGCCATCTCTTTGCCAACGTTGGCCTTCTCTTTCCTACGTTTTGATAAAACATACTCTTCTGATGCCTCACCATTTCTCATATCTTTACCATCCTTCCCTTCTCTCACCTGGGACGAAATTTTCCTTTTCTCACCCGAGGTTGAACCCCGATAATCCCTGGTAGGATTCTCATCTTTGCTACTTTTCTCCCTCAACTTTACATCCTCTTCAGAATCCGAATAGTCCTTGGAACTGTGTTTGCTTTGTTTATGGGATTTGTGCCTCGAACTCCGAGTCATAACTAACTTCGTTCCACAATACCAAAGACCCAAACCTTCAGAAAACTCCAATAACAGTTTCCAAAACTCGACCACTTGCAAACTAATCTTCAGAAACTCAAAATAAACCCGCCAACAAAAAGTTAAATGGATTCAAGTACTAGACACCTTTTAATCCCAAAGACGCCGCAAAAAGGCCCTAATCTTTCAAAAACTCAAAACCCTAATCTTAACTGTTTCTTAACAAAACATCCAAATCCACATCGAGCCAAAATACCATGCCGCCATTGAAAATCTAATCAGAGTTTAAAAACTACGGTGCCGGAAAAGCTACAGCCGACATACGAAGAGTGACATCTCAGATGGTCGATTGTGGTGGAACATAAAGGGAATCTATTTATATGTGCATCCGTCTGTTTACATAAAACTGCATTTATATATCTAGAAAGATATACACAAATATATATTTATAGATAGAATCGATATATATATAGAGCGAAAAAGTGTGAACAAGAATTGGAAATTTTTGAGAGATCGGAAGCAAGGGGGAGATGTTTTGCTGTGAAATAAAAATGTGATTCGCATTTGGGTATCGCGGATAATTGGATGGGAAATGACGATATTGCCCTTGGATTGGGCCGATATCTTAATCGGGTTGTGTGGTGGGTCGGTTGGTGCAATCCTTTCTGCTATATTTGGGTTGGGTGATCCATCTCGTGGAACCCAAAAAAAAAATAAAATAAGGTGTTTAGTTTTATGTTTTAAAAAATCAGGTTTTTACTTTGCCCCCGTTTGACACCCATTTTATGAGAAATAGAAATTTTGGAATATTGATTGATGAGAGAATGTGTGGTGAAAATGTAAAGAAAATTTTTAGATTTTTGTGTAATATTATTTTATATGGAGAATGTGTGGTTGAAATGGAAAAAGAGAAAAAAATGAGAATGAGAATGAGAATATAATGGGTGTCAAACATGGGCTTTATTTAATCAAAAATCAGGTTTTAATTTTACAATTAATATTAATAATAATATTTTAAATTAAATTAATCTATATACCCACCCCACTACCTACCCCCACCAACTTTATTTTAAATATAACATCTTATTCAAACCCTAATCCATTTCATATCT
>CAIGRF010368895.1:9073-21558 GCA_903798235.1 Fraxinus ornus | reverse complement strand
AGAGCCCGTTTTGGTACCGATTAAAATTCAATTAAAATTGAAAATATAGCTGTTATTGAGTCTCACTCGTCTAATAAAAATCAATAATAACAGCTAATTTTTCAATTTTAATCCCTACCAAACACCCTCTAAATTTCTACACATTATTATAAAATATTCCCTATTGAGACTTTGTGCATTTACTTAGATTGTTGAAATTAAAGACTCACGGCCTAACCAAATCTACTCTACTAATCTTGAGATTTGCTCAAATTTGTTAATTGGCAAGTACTTGTGGATATGGTAATAAACAAATTTAGAAGGGACTTCAATGTTAAATAAATGGAAACATTTCGATGAAGATATGTTTCATGTTGGTCACCTTACTTCAATTTATTTTAATTCGATCACCTAACTTATATCTTCATTTCAATCTAACCATAACAAAGTTCTTGACTTGACCATGCAATTTGTGACTTGGCTAGTAGTTATATGCATCATACATGGAACACTTATTTTGATTTGTTTTAGTACAAATGTCACAAATCTGATTAATCAGATTATTAATATAGTTAATCTTAACCTAATTTACTATAAAGTTGGAACAAGCATAAATACATTTGAATTAAAGAAGAAATTCCAAGAATTTGACACATAAGTGGTCAAAATAAGTCAAATAATTCACCGGAAAACAAATCCGAAATTTCAGTTTCAGATCAACCCTAATTTATTTACGCAAGACAATAAATCACGTGGTTGCATTTCAATGTCCCCACCCCACCCGGCCACCCCAAGTGGTAAAAAAACGACAAAAGAATTGCGTATGTTACCATGTTGTGTATATATATAGAATCTGATCCTAGTCAGTAGTGAAGGCTCTTCTCCTCAATTTCCACAGTTGCAAGAATTTAATTGAAACGATGTCGGGTAGTATACTGGTGACCGGTGGAGCAGGTTACATTGGGAGTCATACAGTGCTGCAATTGCTGCTGGGCGGGTATAAGGCTGTGGTGGTTGACAATTTGGACAATTCTTCCGATATTGCCGTCCAGAGAGTCCGGGAACTCGCCGGTGAATATGGCGCCAACCTCACCTTTCATCAGGTTTCTCTTTCTGTTAATTGCCTCTTTAATTTCTTGGAAAACCTTTTTGGGTATTTTTATTTTTGGTGTAAAGTTTGATTTTTTTTTTTTACTGGTTTAATTGAGGAGTTAATTGTGGGATGATGCGATTTGTGCAAACATTGGGGGTGCTTTTTAGGGTTGATAGGTGTTTGATCTGTGTCCGTTACTTTGTTTATCCCTTTCCTTTCCTAGTGTTGTTGATAATTGATCTGTGTACAAAGGTTTGATTTAACAAGTGTATGCACTTGGTGGGGTGAAGAGTTTGATAGATAAAGTGGGAAATTGGGGGATCTTGTTTTAATTGATTTGCTTTTGATCTGTATTCTATTTCATTACTGCTCGAAATTCTGCCTTTCTTTAGATCATTGTAAATGAATGTTGATTGTGATGATTGCTAATTTTGATGTATATGATTTTTGGGTGTGATTGCAGATGGATCTTCGCGATAAGCCCGCACTTGAAAAGCTTTTTGCTTCTCAAAAGTAAGTCTGACTGGTGTTCTTTGGATTATTCATTTTAACCCTCAAAAGCTAGTCTTTGAAGATTCGAGTGAGAAAGATTCCTGGATTTATATGTTCAGCGAGTTCTTTTAAAACATGGATATTATTGAGGAAAGGAATGGTAAAGTAAAACTGATTTTCTTCTGTTTCTCTTGAAGACCTAGTTGAAAAGGTCTTCAAAATTCTAAAGTAATCCCATAGTTTTTTTGCAGATTTAATTCCCTTCCTGTAACGTGAGAAACGGGTTTCTTCAATGATATCCTAAATTAAAATTTGGTGCATGTCTATGTATTTACTTTGATTTACTTCGGGAGGATTTTTCTTTTCTAGTATCTTTGAGTATCTCCATTTTCAAACCTAGAAATTTATTCAAAGCCCACTTTTGCACTCGACGGTGATTGGATATGATATCAGTATTAGGATGGAAAGGGTTTTTAATAATTATTGGTGAATGATTTTTGTTTATATTGGTCCCTCACTCACCGCTCTGACATTTTCTTGTTGCCAATTTCACATTCAATAAAGGTTTGATGCTGTTATTCATTTTGCCGGTTTAAAAGCTGTTGGAGAAAGTGTCCAGAAACCTTTGCTGTATTATAATAATAACCTCATTGGAACAATTGTTCTTCTAGAAGTTATGGCTGCACATGGATGTAAAAAAGTACTGATCTTCCCCGTCTGCTGTCTATCATAATCTGCTTTCAGTTTCTTCTCTGATATCAGTTATTGTGAACATTGCAGCTTGTATTTTCATCATCAGCTACTGTTTATGGTTGGCCAAAAGTGGTGCCATGCACAGAGGAATTTCCCATAAGTGCTATGAATCCCTATGGACGAACAAAGGTATTCTTAGAGTCAATTTTGTGTTAATGCTTTTCACAATAACTGATATCAGAGAAGAGCAGAAAATGTAACTGAAAACACAATCCATGTGGACGAACAAAGGTATTCTTAGAGTCAAATTTAAGTTATTGCTTTTCAGAATGCAGCTAATCAGAAGAGATAGATGATGTTAGCATGTATATTAATAAGAAACAGGAGCAATTTATTTATTTATTTTATTCCTTCTCTTGAAATTAAGAAATGGGAACACATAAAGAGCCTGTTGGTATGTATGTAGCTTAATTATAATGATATCTTATCCCCTTGACCGTGGATTGACCTAGCTATAGGGATATATTGAACATTCATATGTTTGTATTAGCTTGCCCTAGTTTCCTAGATTATAAATAGGAATTTGAGATGTTCTCTTCATGTAAGAGAAAAAACAGAGAGGTGGGCAGAGAAAGTGAGGAAAACCTTGTAATTTTCCTTTTTCATTACAGCGAAAATCTGTAGCGGCAAGTGGACATAGCTTTCACTTTGGGGGTTAACCTACACTTTTGTGTTATGCCCCTGTTTGGTATTGATTTAAATTTAGTCAAAGTCAAACAATCAATATTACCACATCTTTTATGGGTTCCACAACTTTTTAACCACACATTTTCAAAACTTTTATCAAAATCTACTAAAAATCTAATTTTAATCCCCTCCAAATATGGGCTATGTTTTGTTCATTATTTCCTCCAGGATTAGGATTAGGGCTTAATCCATAACAGAGCCTACACTAGTGTCATTTATAACTTCCGTCTCTATGTGTATGTTCCTCTTTTTCTTTCTTCTGGTTCCCTCGTGTAAGTTCTATCAAATTTCTCTTACGGGAGTTCACCTAACGATATTGATTTTTCCAGCTTTTCATTGAAGAAATATGTCGTGATATCTATAGCTCCGACTCTGAATGGAAAATCATATTGTTGCGATACTTCAATCCAGTTGGTGCACATCCTAGTGGCTATATTGGTGAAGATCCACGTGGAATTCCAAATAATCTCATGCCATTTGTGCAACAAGTAGCTGTTGGCAGGAGACCTGCTCTGACAGTTTTTGGATCTGACTATGCAACTAAAGACGGCACAGGGGTAAGCCATTTTGTCAGCATTAGATGTGACCATCTTTGTAGTTGATTATGTTTCTGTTTGGTCAATTTAGTGGCATTCAGTTGCTTCCAATTTTTATTCATTTGGTAAACATGAAGTTTAACCTCCTGTATGTCCCTGTGCCCGATTTTAACTATTCTCAATCTTTCAGTTCATAGTAAGTATAGGTCGCTGCTTCCACCTGCCTCCATTATTTTCTATTTTGTCCAAAAAGAAAAAGAAAAGAAAATAGAATAATATTATAATATAAAGTAAGCTATTGTCATCTGGTTACTTTATAAAATCCATCCGTGTTTCAGGATAGGTTGTGTGTAGACTTTTGAGCCTAAGATCATCTTGGACTCCTTTTGGGACGTGTGACAAAGGATGCCAAAAAGATCGGTCCCAACAATGCAGTTAGCTTTCTTGTACTTGATGCACCAGTATTGATTAATGGTTTTCATATTTTCAGGTACGTGATTATATCCATGTCGTGGATTTAGCAGATGGCCATATTGCTGCTTTGAGCAAGCTTTCTGATCCTTCAATAGGTATGAACTTAGAGAATGTAGAGGTCTTATTTACCTGTCTTATTTTGTAAGTCATTTCAGCTCAAAAATCTACTTTGATATTTAAACATCAGTAGTAATCTGAGTGAACATCTCTGGGCTTGAGGTTTTTACTAGCAAATGAAGGAATCAGGATGCAGGTGATTATTGCAATTACAGTCACAGACAAACAGGATTTTGTGGTACAATTGCATCCTAGATAATGATTTTTCACACATCCTTGACAAATTTATCAAGTGTTCCT
Organism: Fraxinus ornus; assembly: GCA_903798235.1. NCBI lineage: Eukaryota > Viridiplantae > Streptophyta > Magnoliopsida > Lamiales > Oleaceae > Fraxinus > Fraxinus ornus. The sequence goes on along the minus strand of CAIGRF010368895.1, from coordinate 17,187 downwards.
TTTTCTTATTACATCATCATTTACAAGCTGACTTAGTTTGTCTTCTGCATGTGTGTGTATAAAATTTCTTATGTTCACAAAGTACACTAAGAAACATCTTACTATAACTCCCGAACTCATCTTACTCTAACTAAAAAACATCCTACTGTAACTCCTGAACTCACTCAAGTGTCACTTTTTCTTATTACATCATTGTGTTACTAGATTGACTTTATTTTGATTTTTATCTGAAGATATGTGAGATTGTTCTACATGATATAGGGCTTTATATCAGCCTTTTACCATCTAACTTGTATGGGCCTTTTAAGTGTGCGTGTATATATATATTTTCTGATCTTAAGTTTTGACATATTTACTGGGAAGTTTATAACATACATGACAGAATGATTTGATGATTTGTGCATGCGGGCTGAGATAGCACAAGGGGTTTTGTCGGATGCGTTAACCCTTGTTCCAAGTATGCTTATGGCTTTGTATTTGGTTTTGCACTTAGTTTCTAATTTTAACCTTTAAATACTTCATTTCCCAGTCGGTACCCCATGGGTGTGCTATTTTGAACATCACGATGGAGACAGCTTTAATATATTTTTGCTCATTTGAAACTGTGTACCGTTGTAATTTATTTCTTAGTCATTTGAAACCAATGTTCTCCTCAAATACCTCAGCTTGTGAATTCTGTCTGCTGTTTATGTTTGTTGAATTATGGTTCACAAAGTAATTTGTTACCTTGACAACGTTTTTATTGAATTAATTTATCTACTCTGCTTGCTTTGTATCTAATGCCAGTTTTCCACTGGCTTCATTTATTGAAATATGTGGACTGCAGGCTGTGAGGTATACAATCTGGGGACTGGGAAGGGTACGTCAGTCTTGGAAATGGTAGCTGCATTTGAGAAGGCATCTGGGAAGGTATAATTCTTAATTATTTTTTTCTATTGATTAAACATGTCATAGTGGTTGCTTCAAGTGTGTTGGTTAGCATTTAATTATGCATTGCTTACCTCCAGTTCAGGGTAATCATAATTTTTGTCCTGCTTGTGTAGAAAATCCCTCTAGTGATGGCTGGTCGACGACCTGGTGATGCTGAGGTTGTATATGCTGAAACAGATAAAGCTGAGCGCGAGTTGTGCTGGAAGTAAGTATTCACCTCACAGCAACACAATTTAAGATAACTGTGCAAAATTATTTCTCTAAGTACTTGGTGCACAGTACTGATAAATGTTGGACAGTGTCAAATAAGCAAAAAAAAGGAAAAAGAAAAAAATAAAGAAAAAATGAAGAAGGTAAAATCTTGTTCATAGTAGTGGTTTCTAGTCCCCATCACCAATACTGCTTACCACCCGCTGCAGCTGTTCATAATATTGGACAGACTTGAAAGTTGCCATATGGATAGCAATTTAGTAAAGCTTTGGACAACAGTTATAATTAACTAAATATTTTTAACAGCCAGTTCTATCCTGGTTGAACCTTTTGACAGTTGACAGTGTAATGCTCTACATTCACTTTTCTGACAGAACCCGCTGCAGCTGTTCATAATATTGGACAGACTTGAAAGTTGCTATATAGATAGCAATTTAGTAAAGCTTTGGACAACGGTTATAATTAACTAAATATTTTTAACAGCCAGTTTTATCCTGGTTGAATCTTTTGACAGTTGACAGTGTAATGCTCTACATTCACTTTTCTGACAGAATTCCTCGTGTTTGCAGGGCAAAATATGGCATCGATGAGATGTGCCGAGATCAGTGGAACTGGGCGAGCAAGAACCCATATGGTTATGAGAGTCAGGCGTCTACCAATTAGCTGTGGAACTGTGTCTTACTCCATTGGCTATGTCGTTTTCTTTTTGGTTTTCACCAGTCCTGCCGTTTTCTTATGCCCATGGCTGCTAATTTGCCACCTTTTGGACTTAAAATTCCTCGGAACTTGAGTCGGTGTGGGCTTGGCTAAATTGAAAATTGAATACAAGACAGACTTGGTGTGAGAAGAAGTAATAAATGAAAAGATAACTGGTTTCTTTTTTCACAAATTTGCCCCACCTTTGTAGTCTCTTGCAAATTGAATCAGTTTCAGTTACAGTTCAATCACGTTGTCGTTAATTTGTGGCATGTTTGTTGAGTTGGAGTGCACAACACTAACATAGTATTGAAGGAAAACAAGAAGCTAAAATTTTGTTTATTGTAAATTTATAGTCACTTCCTACCGTATACACTCTCCGGGGTCACAGGTTTCACTTGACACTTGCGTCAAGGTGGTTCATTGGTTTGAAAAAAGAATTATTCTTAGTGTACAACACTCACAAAGGGTGGGTTCCCCGCCTCAATAAAAAAGTACAAAAAATTTACACCCCCCACGAGTGTTCCGTGGGGTTCTGTGAGAACCTCATGTACATAAAAAATAATTCTTGAAAAAAGTGGTTTGCAGTATGTATTCAACGCTTTCAATCTTTCATGATGCTTGCTCAAATATGAATTTTTATCCATTGGACATTAATCTCATAATATGCAATCGATTGAAAGACAATTTGCACAAGAATAGATTTTCAGGTACACTTGTAAACTCTTGTAGCATTTAGAAATGTCATTGAGAAGTTCAAGTGTTCTTCCCCTTATGGCCGAACTATGAATTATGAGATGCGTGTTATACACTACCTCAAATCTATTCCCAATTGAGTTATTGAAGATTTAAAGAAGAGCATGATCGAATTTGGTTAGTCGAGTGAAGTCAAGTTTAACTTTCTTAGAATGTATTTGAGTCACATTATTTTGGAAGAATGTAATCTAAAATAGTAGATTGATAAAGAATGTGTGATTGAAAAAGAAGGAAAAATTATTGATGTGATGAAAAATATTATTTTATTAAAGAATATTTGATTAAAAATGAGTAGAAGTATAAAAATGAAAATTTTAACTTTTACTAAACATGGATTTACCTGCACACAAAATAAAAGTTACTTTTGTCAAAAAATAAAAAAATTAGGCTGAATTCACCTCGAAATCCTAACAAATCAAATATTCTACCTCCCCATTTCGTGACGATGAGTACCTTGGTGAAGCCGTAGTTAGACAGCAAGAAGAGTTGAAGATTTGTCAAAAGAAAATGAGAAGAAAAGGGGGATTCAAGAAGTTGAAGAATCAAGTTAAATTTGTCTGTGTAATCATCTCAATTTCTTTCATAATTATTCAGATAATTTCAGTACTTCAACTTGGACAAATCTCAATGTCAAAAGTTGCAATTGCTTCACCAAAACAAAAATCAAACAAAAAATTCGCTCAGGAGAAAATAGGAAAGTTTGGAGAACTGGTGATTAAAATGTTACCTGAAGATCTTGTATTCACTCTATTTTTGCCTTCGGAAACAGCATTTGGACGCGATTTGAGATTGAATCCAACGGAGAGTTTGGCTGGAGGGAAAGCAAATGATACGCACGCGATACTGAGTCGAATACTCGGATTCTCAGCTGTACCGAGAATGATTTATTCGGCCGATTTGCAGCTTGGCAAGGAGACTATTTATGATTCAATATCGGGATTTAATTTGTATTTACTGAAGGAGTTGGGTGGGAAGCTAGTGGTTAATGGTGTTGTATCAGAATATGTAGATTTGAAATTAGGTAATATATTAGTGCATGTGATGGATGGGGTGATTATGGATTCTGAATTTGAGGAATCTGTGCAGCCTGATGAAGAAGGAGAGAATTGATGCGGGTTCAGGACAATTTCATTTGTACCTACTCTCCGGTGAATGTGGCGCCAACCTCACCTTTCACCAGTTTTTTTTTTTTTTTTTTTTNGGTGTAAAATTTGATTTTTACTGGTTTAAATGAGGAGTTGATCGTGGGATTGGGGATTTTAGGCTTGAAAGGCGTTTGATCCGTATCCGTTAATTTGTTTATCTATTTCCTTTCCTAATTTTGCTGATTGATCTGTTGGAATTGTTTTCCCAGTGCAAAGGTATGATTTTTAAGAAATGTACTCTCTTGGTTCGGTGAAGAGTGTGTAAAAAACGTGGGAAATTGGGGGATTTTGTACCGCTTGATTTGCTTTTATCTATATTCTATTTCATGAATTCTCATAGTTCTACTCTTTTTTAGATCATTGTAAAAGTGTGTTGATTCTGATGATTTGTTGAGTTTGATAAATATGATTTTTGGGTTTGATTGCAGATGGATCTTCTTGATAATCCTGTGCTTGAAAAGCTTTTTGCTTCTCAAAGTAAGACTGTGGTGCTGTGGATTTTTCATTTTAAACCTCAAGAACTAGTCTGAAAACTTGAGTGAGAAAGATTCTTGGATTGACGTCTATAGTGGGTTCTATAGAACTGTGGATAGTATTGAGAAGGGGTGGTAACATAAAACTAATTATTTTTAGTTTTTTCTTGAAGATCTAGTCAAAAAGGTTCTCAAATATGGCTAAAGATCAGTAGCGCAAGACAATGATTAAATTCTAAAGTTTTCCCTGGTCTTTGAAGATTCAGTTCCCTTCCTGTAATATGACAAATGGTTTTCATCACTGTTATCCTAGATTAAAGTTTGGGTGCATGTGCATATATTTTTTTATTTTGATTTACTTGGGGACATTTTTTGTTCTCTAGTGTCTTTTGAGTATTTCCAATTTGAAACTTGGAAATTTATTAAAAGCCACTGTTTTCTCAATTAGACCCTCCAGAGTTACACTTGAATTGAACTTTGGTTTCTAGGAGATAAAATGTCGACAGTGATTGGATATGATATCAGTACTAGGATAGGAAAGAATGCTTTTTCTATGCACATGGTTTTTAATAATATTGGAGAATGAGTTCTGTCTATATCAGTCCTTACTTGCACCACTCCGACATCGTCTTTGCTGCCAATTTCACATTCAACACAGGTTTGATGCTGTTATTCATTTTGCCAGTTTAAAAGCCGTTGGAGAAAGTGTCCAGAAACCTCTGCTGTATTACAATAATAACCTCATTGGAACAATTGTTCTTCTAGAAGTTATGGCTGCACATGGATGTAAAGAAGTACTGATCTTTCTTGTCTGCTGTCTCTCATAATGTTTTTCTTTCAGTTGCCTTTTCTGGTCCTCACTGATTTCAGTTATTGTGAACTTTGCAGCTTGTATTTTCATCATCATCAACTGTTGCCAAAAGTGTGCCATGCATAGAGGAATTTCCTGTATATGCTTTGAATTCCTATGGACGAACAAAGGTATTCTTACAGTCATTTTTACATGAATGCGTATCATAATGCAGCTAACCTGAAGAGATAGATGATATGTAAATTAATAAGAAACCGGAGCAAAATTTTCTGTATTCCATCTCTTGAAACAGCGAAATGGGAACACAAAGAGCCCATTGGAAGAGCTTAATTATACTGATTACTTATCCCCTCGACCGTGGGCGGGTTTATTGAGCATTCATATGTTTATATAAGTCACCCTAGTTTCCAATGTTATAAATAGGAATTTGAGAGGCTGCCTTTTAATGTATGAATAAAAACAGAGAAGTGTGAGGCAAGGTTTAAAAAGACGAAACTAAGTACTGAGACGGTTTTTCTTTATGAGGCGAGGCATAAGCCTCACAAAATAAAAAATCTAAGTAAAAGAATTATAAAATAATACAAAAATACAAAAAATCAAAGTTGGAGCATATAGTAAATATAATATATAACCATTAGCATGTTGAGATATAGTCCACCTAAAGCAAGAAGATGTTTAGCAAAAAAATAAATTACAGAAATTAGAAATTACTTCATTTGCAATGGAAAAAAAAGCAGCTTAAACTAAAAAAAAGTCTAATAGTCTGCACTATCATTACTATTACTAGCATCGTTAATGGAATCATCATCAAATTTAATTTCCCCATTATCTTCCTCTTCGCTACTCTCAATTTCTACAAAATTATCTTCCTCATCCACAAATTACAATGTGACCTCATTTTATTGTTTTGTTTGGGAGGCCAAAATGCCTTTTTAAATGGGCCATTTTCTATTTTAAGAAGGGTCTTTCTAATTTCTTTTCAAAAATACCGCCTCGAGGCATACTACATGCGCCTCACGGTGAGGCAGGCCTCACTACCGCCTTTTTAAACCATGGTGTGAGGCATTCCTTGTAATGCTCCTTCTTCATTGTTGTGAACAATCTATAGCGGCAAGTGAAGGGGAGTGAACCTTCATTTTTATGTTTTCTTTATGACCTCTCTGTCTCTGTGTGTATGTTCCTCTATTATTTTCTTTTTTTCTTCTTTACTCTCTTGGTTCCCATTGTCTGAATTGCTATCAAATTTCTCCTACTAGAGCTCATCTAACGATATTGATTTTCCAGCTTTTTATGGAAGAAATGTGCCGTGATATCTATAGCCCTAACACTGAATGGATTATCATATTGCCGGGGTACTTTAATCCAGTTGTTGCACATCCTATTGGCTATACCTGTGACGATCCACTTGTAATTCAAAATAATCTCATGCCATTTGTACAACAAGTAGCTGTTGGCAGGGGACCTGCACTAACAGTTTTTGGATCTGACTATGCAACGAAAGGCGGTACAGGGGTAAGCCATTTTAGTCAGCATTGGATGGTGACCATTGTAGTTGTTTATGTTTAGTCATGTTATTGGCATTCCATTGTTGCCAATTTTTGTTCATTAAGTAAAAATGAACTTGAGTGTGTCCTATTTGTGTCTATGCCAGCGTGCAACTATTTTCAATCTTTAGGTTCACTGTAACTATAGTTTTGCTAATAGCTTCCACCTGCCTCCATCATTTTCCAATGCCAGAAGAAGAAAAAATAAAGGATTACATAATGGAAAGTAAGCTATTGTTATCTGGTTACTTTATAAAAGCCAGCCACGTTTCAGGATAGATTATGTATAAACTTTTGAGCCTAACATCATCTTGATCTGCTTTTGGAAAGACAGGCCAAAAAGATTGGACACAAATATGCAGTTAGCTTGCTGGTTCTTGATGCACCAATATGGATTACTGTTGTTTATATTTTCAGGTACGTGATTATATCCATGTTGTGGATTTCGCAGATGGCCACATTGCTTCTTTGAGCAAGCTATCTGATCCTTCTGTATGTATGGACTCCGAGAATGTTGACTTCTTCTTTACCTGTCTTATATCGTGAGCACTACATGAGTTGATAAACTTTTTCTTGAATACCTTTTATATATGGACATAATCGTTTTTTGATACTTGGGTATGACACTGAGAATTGTTGCTGGAGATTTTTTATGTTTTTGGTTGAGAAATTGAGGAAGGCGTGTGTAAGGTTTGTTAAGTAATTTGCTCATTCAAAATCCAATGCTAAACTTGTTTCAGTTTAGTTGTAATCTCTGCTACAGTATGTACTCCAAACAAGTTCATTTCTTGATTCAGTTTTGAGAACCAGCATGTTTATGCCTGATAAGTGTATTTTATATACTTATTTGGTCCAATAAATTAAGATAATTGTTGTCAAATTTGATCAATTATAGCTTAATTATGCTTTAATTGTGTTTGATGGGTAAAACTTGATTAAATTGGGTGAATTGGACAAAATGAGGGAAAAAGGAAGAAAACCAAAGTTTGGGAACCAAATTGCGCACTTTCAATAGTTGATCGGACTTAATATCGATGATTGAAAAATTACTGGATTCAATTGGAAGCAATTGGAAAGTAATGGATTAAAATGTGGGGAGAAAAGGGCTCAGGATGAATAATTATTAAAGCTAGGGACTGAATCGCGAAAGCGATAAGATAAAAAAAAAACATATAAAGAGAACGTGCCAACCCAATTTAAAAAAACAGGTACATGTCAAACCGGCGCTCATGCGGGCAGGGGCGGACATAGAACATAAAAGTTAGGGGGCACAATCGAACTTGTAAAGGAGTTGGGAGAAATTTTACACTAAAAAATTTACGTCCAAAAAAAAAAATCATACATATTTGCATTCGGAAATTTACATGGGATATGACTTTTTCGGTTGTAAAAATTTCGAAATTTTTTAATGTCATTTTATATATAAAGTTTCCTAATAAAATGATGAAAATTATATTGAGAAGTTTGTATCGCAAAAATAGTAAATGTTAATGAAATGATTGAATATTTTTGAAAAAAATGCGAGTTAAGACGTTTTTCTTTAAGACTC
>CAIGRF010368881.1:10023-26274 GCA_903798235.1 Fraxinus ornus | reverse complement strand
CGGCTGAATGAGAAATTGAAACTCGAAGTGTATCACTTAAAAGAAATTTATGTTAGTGGGAAAACTAAAAATGTGTTTGTCCCACATAGGAAGTGAATAAAAAAAAACCCACTTTAAAAATGGTTACTTTTTAGAAGGGTGTAATCATGCGTAGCATAGAGGCTCTTTTTACGTGAGCGCGTAGGGGGTGTAAATCATGGACCGAAATAGTCGTCGTACGTAGCATTTACATGGTAGTTTGTTATTTGTTGCATTAATGTGTTAGTTTTTCATTATCTCATATATCAAATAACAAACTGCTACGTCCATGCCATGTAGAACAACTATCGATAATCTTCATTACGAATAGAATAATACTATTTTATCATCATGATGATAGGTGATGTGGCAGTTTATATGAAATAATGAGATTGAACAGTTTGATTTAGGTGATAGAGAGGGGGAGGAAAGAGAGAAATGTGAGCGATAATGAATTGCCACATCATCTTTATTTTCATGACGATAAATAGTATTACTCCTATGAATAGCATTATTCGAGAGAAAAATGGCTCATAACAAATGCACATATTAATACGATCGAGTTGTCAAGAAAGTTACTTATTAATATAATAAAAAAAAACCTTTAAAATTTTCAATTATTAACTTTTTATTTAGTAAATCCCAAAGAAATAGATATGAGTAATCATTTACGTGAAGTAACCACAAGATCATTAATACCCAACCGAAACATGACCGATCCTTTCTCTAAAACAACATATTTCCTTATAAAAAATCATGCAAAATCCATAATTATTGCCTTTGATGATTCAATTCTCATTTCTAGGATTTAATGGTATTGAAATTTAAGTAACCATAATTTACTATTAAAATATGGGGGATTTGCTTAAAAAGTCTAGTCAACAATAATATTTGGTAAAAAAGCCTATATCATTAATAATGTTTGGTAAAATAACCTTTAGTCTATTTTATCCTGAATTAAAAGTCATAAATACCCTTCATTTGAAATGTGTAAAATGTCCAATTTCAAACCAAAATTTACCAAAATCCCGTAACATGAATTCTCACTTTCATTCTCACTTTTCATATCCAATTTAAAACCAACAGGCATGCTGCCTTTTTAAACGACTGAGTGCCGATTTAACAAATTTTGTATTTGTTTCACTTTATATTCCCTCTTATTCACATAAAAATTAATAAAACGTGTTTTAACTATATCTTGAGTGAAATTCAAAATTCATAACCGAAATGACATGATATCGTTATAAACAACTTAAATGACATTTTAACTAATTTTGTATTTGTTTTACTTTATATTCTCTCGTATACACAAGAAAATGAAAATAGAAATTTTTTTAACTATATTTAGAGTAAAATCAAGACCAACTATCAAAATGGCAAGTTACCGTTTTAAGTGATTGGGTGTCGTTTAAACTGATTTCTTATCAGTATCACATTATTTTCACTCATATCTACGTGAAAATGAGTGAATGCAAATTTTCATTGCATTTGAACAAAGGTGTTGATACAAAGTTCACACGATAATGACCAACACTATTATTAGGTAAGTAAACTACACTATATTTAACTACAAACGAAACTAAGTAATTCAAATTCTATTATATTCCAATTATGAGATAAGATACTAAACAAATTAGCTTGTTTAACTTGTATAAGTTTTCTAAGATGTTTCAAGATAAGATCGACTAATTTTAGAGTGAAATCGAGACTTCGTAACCCAAAACGACATGCTGTCATTTTAAATGGTTGAATGTCGTTTCAACTATTTTTACATTTGTTTCACTTTATTTTTACTCGTATCTATATAAAAATAATTGAATTCAAGTTTTCACTACGTTTGAATATCAAGGTCGATATAAAAGTTCATCCAATAGTAATGAATAATATTCTTTCGTAGGTAAACTGCTCTAGACTTCACTATAAATGAAAGTAAGTAACCCAGATTCCATTATATATCAATTAAGAGATAAGATACCTAATAAACTAACTCATTTAACATGTGCAACTCTTGTAAAATGTCTCAAGACATGATCAATTAATTTTGGAGTGAAGTTGAGACTCCATAATCCAAAACGGCATGTTGCCATTTTAAACGGCTGGATATGCAACATTTTTTTGTTTGTGTCATTTTATGTTCACTCATATCCATATGAAAATAAGCGAATGCAAGTTTCACTACATTTTCGATGCCAAGATCGATAAAAAAAAAACTCACCCGATAGTGATCAATAACATCGTTCTATGAGTAAACTATACTAGTTTTTACTATGAATGAAGGTAAGTATCATAAATTCCATTATATTTCAATTATAGATAAGATACTCAAAAAATTAGTTTATTTAATTTGTATAAATCTTTTAAGATATTCAAAAATATGATCGAATAGGTTTAAAGTGAAGTCGAGACTCTTGACACAAAATGATATGCTAACATTTTAAAAGGCTAGTTGTCATTTCAACTAGTTTTGCATTCATCTCAATTTATATTCACTTATATTTATATAAAAATTAAACAAATTCAAATTTTACTATATTTGAACAGAAAGTTAGATACAAAGTTCATATGATAGTGACCAACACTATAATTCCGTAAGTAACTACACTACACTTGAAAAAAAAAACGTAAGTAGCAAGTACGGTATCCAAAATATAGCACGTGTAGTCATTCAATGTGTACAAGCATGTATGATGTTTCAAATACTGTTTTACTAGTTTTGGTGTGAAATTGATACTCCGTGACTCCAAATGGCATATGTTCATTTTAAACGAAGGGTTGCCATTGAGGGTTTAGGTTTTAGGGTATAGGGTTTCCAAAACAGAAAACATATAATTGTTCAACATGCCTTTTTAAATGACTAAGTGTCATTTTAACAAATTTTGTATTCATTTCACTTTATGTTCCCTCGTAGCCATATGAAAATTATTGAAAATATGTTTTAACTATATCTAGAGTAAAATTTAGAGTTCGTAACTAAAATGACATGCTATCATTATAAATGACTTGATAATGTTTTAACTAATTCTGTATTTGTTTCACTTTATATTCTCTCGTACCCACATGAAAATGAAAGTAGAAAAGTTTTCACTACATTTAGAGTAAAATCGATAAACAACATTAAACATCCAAGATCGATAAAAAAAAGGTTCACCTGATAGTGATCAACAACATTGTTCCATGAGTAAACTATACTAGTCTTCACTATGAATGAAGGTAAGTATCCTAAATTTCATTATACTTCGATTATAGATAAGATACTCAAAAAATTAGTTTGTTTAACTTATACAAGTCTTTTAAGATATTAAAAAAAAAATATGATCTAATGGTTTTAAAGTGAAATCAAGACCATGTGACCCAAAATGTCATGCTGACATTTTAAATGACCAGTTGCCATTTCAACTAGTTTTGCATTCATTTCACTTTATATTCACTTATATTTATATAAAAATTAAATAAATTCAAGTTTTTACCATATTTGAATAGCAAGTTAGATACAAAGTTCATCCGATAATGACCAATACTATTGTTCTGTAAGTAACTTATACTCCACTTCACTACGAATAAATGTAAGTAATACAAATTTCATTATATTCTAAGATGTTTTGAGTCATGTATGATATTTCAAAGCATATTTTACTAGTTTTGGAGTGAAATCGATACCTCGTGACCCAAAACGGCATATGAACGTTTTAAACGTATGACGACATATGTACTTATGTAGTGTTCATTTCGGTTCATTCACATTCGTAACCATGTGAAAGTTTAGGGATGAAAGGTTTAAGTATATTTCGACGTTACGATCGACACATTTGTTCAAATTATAGTAAGTTACTCCATAATCTAGTAGGAAACTACACTACACTGGCAATAAAGAAAAACGTAAGTAGCAAGTATGGTATTGAAAACATAGCACGTGTTGTCATTAAATGTGTACGAGTCATGTATAATATTTCAAAACATGTTTTACTAGTTTTTGGAGTGAAATCGATACCCCGCGACCTAAAATGATATCTAATTGTTTTAAACGTATAACTGATGTTTATCCTCATTTAGTGCTCGTTTCGGTTCATTTACACTCGTAACCACGTGAAAGTTTGGGGATGAAAGTTTGAATTGAAATCGATACTTCGTGATCCAAAACAACATCCAATCGTACAAGTCTTATATGATTTTCGAAACACTACAATTTGAGACCCTTCATTTAAAACGGCGTGTTGTCATTTTACGCGTAGAGGTTCCATTTAGGGGATAGAATATACAAAAATATAGCATGCTTAATCATTGAATATGTACAAGTGAAATTGAAACCCTATTACCCAAAACGACATATTATTTTACAAGTATGACTGTCTTTTAGAATATACAAAATATAGCACGTCTCCTACTGAAATCGACCCATCACCTAAAATGGTGCATGAATGTTTTAATGACATCTCTGTCATTTTGTCTAATTCATTGTTCAATTCGCATCATTTTCGCACATTCAACCCGGACGAGTCATCTATGATATTCCAAAACTTGTTTCGTAGTGGAACCGAGACCTCGTGACCTAAAACAGCATGTTGTCGTTTTAAACATATAACCGCCATTTTCCAATCTGGGTGAATTTGCATAGTTAATGATACAATCTGTTTTTTTATCGCATAAATATACAAGTTGTCATAAAAATTGCAACTCCGTTTCAACTCGGACTGCTCTAATGTTTGAATAAAACATTCATATAATGAAAAACATAGCAATCAATCATAAAAATCAACACTAACTAGACAAAATCAGCATTCATGCACTTGTTTTCTATCTAGATCATACAAAACACTACCATCTAGACAAAATAAGCATCTAAGTTCTATATCCTCCGACCACATAAAATTGAAAAATATACAAAGAAAATAATTATGGATCAAAATGCACAACAAAAACTTCAACTGCTAGTCTCTTTCTCCAACATTCAATCATATCATCAAATATAAATTTCATGTCTGATCCGGCCGACAAAATTTCTATAAACTTGATAGTGTATATTCTGCAATTTCCCATGTAAGTAAGAGCTTCCGGTGTGAAAAAATAAAAAATAAATAAATAAATTTGTAGCCCTAAGCTCTGCTCTAAATAAGAGAGAATCGAAAAAACCCTTTTTATTTTGATAATCTAAAAACATAATACCAAGACTTTATCCAAACAACAAAACAGTGACCAAGAATTTATCCAAACAACACTATCTTTTCTTTACGAATATCATTCTGAGTGTGAGAACCAATAATGACAACATTATCAAGAATCTTCTCCAGCTTGTTTCTAAAAAGTGTTATTTCACAAACGTGGGGTTATTTCACCTTTTTCTATTATAAGATTACTAAAAAGTTCCAGAAAATGGTGCACTGAAGTAGAACATATGTAATCATAAAAAATCAACCCCCTTTAAAACAAAACAAGAAGTAGATTATCTTATAGACCCTATATAAGATGCCTAAGTAACTTTCACAAGAATATGTTTTTAACGTGTATGTTCTACTTTTGCAGTCAGTTGACAAGTGCCTAGTGCCAATTGCAGCAAAGTAACTAATAAAAAAGAATGAGCTCAAAATCAAACTATAATGTATAACATAATAACCTTAACAATTAATTATTACCAAAGTAAAAATGGAAGACCAAAAAATTCCCCAATAAAGATTCTTGTGAAAAATGATCAAAACATTTATTTTCCATAGAACATTGGATTTAACAAGAAAAGTCTATTTATTAGCTATTTTTATGAGTAAGCACAATGACTATCTAGTACTGAATCCTACCATTTTCTCATGCATGTGCATTTTCCCTGGGGGAGGGCATGAACAAATTAACCTTATCCAAAGTCTTAGGAATTAGGAGTCATGATTAATTTTATTCATTTGTAAAATTGTGTTTAGTATTTAGAATCATGTTTCATTTCCTGTAGTGATTTGATTTGCTTGAGTGGTGTATTTCTTTCTTCTACAGTTTATGGTATGAAAGGCATTTTCTTTCCGTGTCCTAAAACCATTTGAATAGATCTTTCATAAATTGATTCAACAATCTCCTATTCCTATCACAAAACATTTCAACCGCGGAATTAAATGGACAAAGCAATAATACATGCATAGAAATGACTTCATAAGAAATAAGAAAGCCATTTTTAGCTCTGTACAAATCCTTATACTAAATATTGTACGCTAAAATTTCATCAAACCAAAACAATGGAAAACTGAGTAAAATAAAAAAGAACTAAAAAATAGGAAGCCTGAAATATGTGCATACCTTGCGGGTGGAGGAGGGGTTAATAGCAATGGAGTTACGTGCTACTGAAATCTGATTTCCTCTTCCAACAACAAATGGAAATTTGCCCAACTAATAGTCAAGAATGCTTACACCCAAGCTAATCGGATGAAGGGATTATCACCTTCGACTTCGAGAGATGAATTTAGGGTTAAAGAGTTTCAGAAGAAGGGATTATTGACTTCAACTTCAAGAAGCGAGAGATGGATTTAGGGTTGAAAGGGTTTCAATTGATTTGGGCAAGGGAGAGACAAAAAGTTACTCATATGGAAAGAGGGCAATTTAGGTAGTTTATTAATGTTGAATTAAAATATTTATTTTAAAACTTTAATTGTGGTCAAAGGCTAAAATCCCAAACTGTATTATGAATTAGGCCATTTGCCCCAATTACCATTTAAAATATTTATTCTTTATTTACCCCCTAACTTTACCCCGGATGAGTATGTCAATATCAATAATTAAAGCTAAAACAATAAGAATTCCCCTTTGCATTTGGACCACTATTCCAACTGTAAAAATAAAATTAGAATTTTCAGATGGAAAACTGAATCAGAGAGTTGGACCCAACACGCGAATACCATATTAGTCATGGTATTGTTGATTCCATTTCAAGAAATTCCATTCTGAACAGGCTCGGTCTAATTTCATTGACAATATACATATTTGTCTATACCTACCCTAAATTAAAATACTCGATTCATCATGGTCGTGTTTGGGGTTGAAATTCCATCTGATAAAGATTAAATTTGATCAAATCCAGCATTTAATATTGAATATTTAGAAATTGATTAACCTTTTTTCTATACGAAAATAAATATATTCATTAAATATTTTACTTGATCCTTATTCAAAACATAAATTATTTGTCTTTTGAAATTAAACTCATACGTTCACATATAAAAGATGATAATTAAATTGACATGTGCATAATTTATTCATATTAATAATCTTTCAGATAATTGTAATTCAATGATTAGGTAGAAGAATATTTCATGTTAAATAAGAAAAGTTTTGTTTTGTTTTGTTTTTTTTTTTTTGTTTTTGTTTTTGTTTTTGTTTTTATAAATAAGAAGAGTTATATAAGGTGAATTTTAAATGTTTTAATTGAATGCAAAGGGGAAAAAAGAAAAAATAATTGCATTCTATAAAAATGAAGAAAGGCAATTTTTAAGGAAGTGCAATTATGTGTGATGTAAAAATGGAAAATTGGAAAGAAGTGCCCAAAGATTTGCGTATAGAAATTCTTCTCAGGTTGTCTGTGAAATCTTTAATTCGACTCATATGTGTTTCTAAAACTTGGAGAGATCTCATAATGAGCATCAAGTTCATTGCTAGCATTTTGAACGTGACAAAGATGAAATAGTCCTCATCTACAGTTATGTGCAAAAAGAGAACAAACATGTGATCTTTTTGCATTAAAATGACGATTCTCTTAGTCAAATATCAACAAACACGAGAATTCCATATTGATAACATATTTGCAAATTTTGTGTCCTTGCAATGGTTTTATTTGCATTACTAATTATGAAACCATTGTTTGTGGAATCCCGTGTTACAAAAACTTTGTTTACTCCTTGATCATCCTTTTCCATGCCCACATGGTTTTAGACCAATGGAATTAGGGTTAGGGTTCGGCTTCAATCCATGTACTAATGACTATGAAGTTTTTAGAATGTTGGTAATTGTAAATGAGGATGAGTATGGGAATAGCGATCGCCTCAAATATGAGATATACAATTTAAGTACTGATTCGTGGAGAGAAATTGATGATGTAGTGCCACAAGTTTCGCATTCTGACGTCGAGCAGAATAATGATTATTCTGCAGACAGGTTTCAGTGGACAATTAACAGGGAAGAAATAAGAGAAAAACCAAGAAACAAGGACAATTCTTTATTGATCAAGCAATGATTCGAATATAACTCACAAGCCGGATTAAATAGCTAGAAAATCGTAATTATCAAAATTTTACCAAAAATAGCAAAATCTAAAAAATTATACTAAAAGAAAATACAAATTAAAGAAATAATATCCCAAAAATTCGGTTCAAATTGGATTCGTAATCTATGTTTAAAAGGCACCTGAAATATTACCATAAAACGAAAAAAAAATAACTAAAATTGTAAATTCGAAAGGGAAAATAGCTGAATTTGCCCTCAAAATCGATGCACACTGAGAAAATCTCGGTAACCACGACGTGCGTGCAGAAAAAAGATTTTCGAATTGGGGTCATGAGTGTGATTCTGATAACCGTAGCCAAAGTTATGACAAAAATATCGAGACTTGTCCAAAAAGGACCCCAATTAGGAAATGTCGTCGATTACTTGTCATTTCTCCATTGATCCGCCAACTCATGATACTTTAGCATCATCAACGAGCTATCTGATAACTCGGCTTCATCTGATTCGAATCCTCCAGCATCATTCGCCCTGGATTGGAAATAACTCGTCCTCGAATTCACATTAGTGTCATCAGAATCCACAAAGCAAGGACTTAGGTGCTTCACATTAAGAACATCATAAGTATTCAAATGGCTGGGAAGGCATAGTCTGTAAGCATTATCATTGATCTTCTACAAGACTTCACAAGGGCCAATCTTCCGCTCTTTAACCTTATTATACTCCCCAACAGGAAAACGATCACAAGTCAAAACCGCCCAAACAAAATCATCAACTTCAAAAAGTACCTGACGACGGTAACTATCAGTCGGAACGTTGTACTTGGCATTGCTCTCGTGAATGGTTAGCTTCACTTGTTCATGAATACCATGAAGATGTTCTGCCATCTCATCTATCTTATGACTCAAACTACCCACACGCGCAATAGGGGCTAAATTAAGTACCCCAGATGGATTTTGACCATAGGCAATCTCAAATGGGCTCATTATGCAAATTCTGCCTGAGGTAATGCCAGATCTCACTGCTTCGGTTTAGTCCTTGACAGGCTCCTCAAAAGACTTCCCAAGCTTTGGTTCACCACCTCGGTCTTACCATCTGTTTGGGGGTGATAGGCACTGCTAAAATTCAACCCCGTCCCCAGCTTCTCCCATAAACTCCTCCAGAAATGGCTCATGAACTTGGTGTCATGATCCAAAGTAATTGATTGAGGAACACCATGTAAACGTACAATTTCTTTGAAGTAATGGTGGGCGATTCGAGTAGCATCCATTGTCTTCCGATAGGCTATAAAATGGGCCATCTTTGAAAACTTGTCAACCACAACAAAAATAGAATCCCATAAATGTCCTCTCATGACTACGCTCTGCCTATGCTAATTTTAGCTTTATCATAGATTTTAACTACATCAACAGGCTTGCACTTCCAACAAGGACCTTACCCTAGAATATTTCGGCCTTATTATAGGCTTCAACTGTATTAACAGACTCATCCTTCCGACAAGGGCCTTGCCTTAGTGCATTTCAGCCTTGTTATAGGTTTCAACTGCATCAACAGACTTGCCCTTCCAATAAGGGCCTTGCCTTACCCTTCCAATTAGGGCCTCGCCTTAGAGCATTTTAGCCTTATTATAGACTTCAACTACATCAACGGGCTCACTCTTCAAGCAAGGGCATATCTTTAGTGTTTTTTAGACTTATTATAGACTTCTTCTTCATAAAAGCATACATCTCACTCCAACAACTACACCTCAACACAAAAGTCCACGCATTACATGAATATACATACTTCGACTTTGGGGACAGAGATATACAAAATTATTTCTTCACAAAATCATTCATCTCACTTTAGCAGCTACACCTCAACGCAGAAGTCCACGCATTATATAAATATTGATACTTGAATTTTGGAGACTATTGTTATGCCTTGATTGACGAGTCCCCAATTATCTTGGGTAGGCACTCCACGTCATTTCACAGGGAGGCAGTTTGCCAAACCCCCAAAGAGACCGAACCTATGTGGAAAGTCAAACCCATTTGGTTGAAGTCATATATAGTGCATGCAGCCAACTCCACCATTATTGGAAGAAATCACGTGTGGCTAACGGTTTGTCCAAATGTATAAGAATTAGGCTTACGTGGACGTGGGAGACCTTGGGATTTGTTGGCTACGTTGAAAGTACAAAATTCGAGGTCAACAATTATTGTCCAAATAACATAAATAAATGATATGTTAATAATTAGTATAGAAGTAATAAATTCAAAATAACCTATTTTATTGCATAGACAATCTTCTCATCCATTGTTGTGCGATTTAGAGAGAAAAATAAGAAAGACTTGCAGTCGTTTGAAAGCTTGTATAGGCCGAGAAAATTGGGGGTAGGGTTTATGTATTAAAAATGATATAATATTACATATTAGAGATACCCTCGTATATTTGATTATTGCAAAAATAGTTCCTGATATTTAAAGCTTACAGTAACCTCCTAAAGTTTGTTATTTCGCAATTGATCTTGTTCTCACTCAAAAATAACTTTGTAATTCCTATTTTCCTCTTCTATATTTATATAACGCTAAAATCATTACAAAAATCTATTTATATTATGTAATTTTACTTTTTTTTTTAAAAAAAAAATGAATTTTGTTAGAAACAAATCAAATTGGTTTATATGCAATTATATGAAGTTAAACATTTTCTTGTTCTTCTTTTTGTTCTTTAATTTTTGTAATATTCTTACATTTCTCATATGTTAAATGTAGAAATTAATTTCTCTCATCATAATATCAAAATCATAACAAAGTTAGCATTGAATACGGTTCAAGGTTTGAATTATTTTTCGTTTCCCTTGTTAGTTAATGTTTTCTTATTAATTTGATATTTTTTAGATGTAATCATTTTTTCAAAATGAAATTTCTTCGTGTTAAACGACAATTTCCTTATGTAATTAAAATTAAGAAAAAGTAAATATAGGGGAAAATTGTTTCCAATGAGTATTGAAACTAATGTACCAAACATTTTATTTTATTTGAGACTTGATCAAAATCTTTTATTTGTAGCACTCAAAGTACCAAACCTTTCAAAAATTCGTACATGAAGTCCAAATGGATGAAAACCATCCGCTTGACCGTTAGTTGATCGGAATAGTAAAATTTGACTAATTTTTAAAAGGGCAAAATATAAATTTTACAATTTTAGTATAAAATAAATAAAAATTAAATAAAAGATAAACGATCGTGCTACATGTAAATGATAGTATACATAGATATAACGTGGTGAAATATGATTGGTTTAGAATTTCTTCAACCAACTAACAAAAAAAATAAAAAATAAAAATACTTTTCCACTATCTTTTGACACATTATATGTATATAAACCATTATATAATTACTCAGGTACAAGTTGCATTATTCAAAGATAAAAGACTCTCTCTGTATCTATTACTCCTCTTATTTACCAATCCTACCCAACTTCTACCCCGAAAATCCGCCATCAGCACTCAACGTCGGAACCACCATTGTCGCTAGCACCATCTACATTGGCAAAGACCAAAACAACCAACCCAACCAACCTTCTCATTATCAGCAGTAAAAATCATGGCTTCTTCATCAATGGCAAAATCAAACGGCACTCTCAACTATTTTCATTCTCTCATCCAAGATTTTCCTAAAATTGCTTCTATGTCAATCACGGTCAATTTTGGGAATTCTACCCTACTCCTCTTAATTTCACCTTCAATCGCATAGTAATTGCTTTTGTGTCAAATAGCTTCAACGGTAGTAACCTATATTAAAGAGAAAACTGCGGGATTTTTTGGATGGTGTAAATACCAAAAGCTAGTTAATTTAAAATTTTTGTCTCAATTATTGGTTTCAAGTTGATTTTGCAGGTCATTTAGAACTTTCTACTTGTAGTTTCACGCTCAATTATGACTGATGCAAGTTAACAAACTAGTATTCTACGAAACTTAATCAAATGTGGAAATAAACAAGAGCGAACACAAGATATAACGTGGTAAACCTCTAAGGTAAACATCCACGGGTCCCATGTCACGGGTAAATAATCCACATGAAACAATAAAAAATACAATAGTTTCGATTTTGTAATTTTGCAAAATTAACAAAAACAATTGAAACAAATAAAGAACAATTCTCTCGTTTTCTTATTCTTTTGACTTGTTGAAGGAGTAAAATCAAACCCTCCGGTCTTGACTTTATAACTACTTCACTATTGTATTTGGTCGCAACTTCTACTTTGATTAAGATTCACCAATCTTAACTCGTGACAAGTAGTCTGCTGTTTGAGTAGGATTATAACATTTATCATTTATGCTCTGGTGTGTTATCATCAATTACGGTTGAAGAACATATTTTTTACTTCGAGATAATTCGATGGAACATTATGCCGAGCTAAACTCACCGAAGATGATCAAAACTTTGCTGCTAAAGGTTCACCAATGAAGGAAGATTTTCTAAAAAGCAGTAGTCCGTCCCTTAATGGTTTTTTTACTTATATAAAGACTCCACCAAGGTAGAAACGTCTCTTACCTAAATTATGAAAGTTTTACAACGTAAGAATAATATAGAATTTGTAAATAATTAACTTAAAGAAAGTTTTGATTTATTAAATCAATCTTTCCTTAATTTAATTATGTGATCAATCAAATCACGTCCAAGATGATAAATATATATTTCTGTATTATGTCATTGTATGGAAGATAAAGATTGCATCTCATTTAGGACATTGAAAACCTAAAATCTGCAGCCAAAAAATCTGTTGAACTTGTACCCATCCAGTCAGTCGTGACAGACCATTTGTCATGATTGACTGGCTAACCTGTTTGGACTACACCTGAAGATCTTGTTTGTTTGGCATATGTTTGACATTTTAAAATCATTCGAATTTAAGTAAGTGAATAAACACGTAACAATTAAAAATATAAAATATATTTTATCACGGATGGGTTCGAAGCCATTAGCGGTGGCATGGCAGTGGAATTGGGGCAGCTTTGGCCGGTACCACCGCCGACTTTCTCTATGGTTTGTGCAATTATCTTGGACCAGCTCTGCAGTTTGATTTGCCCATCAAAACCAGAGCCTGTATACTTTTTATATTGAACAAGGCGCACACACACAGGAGGAATTTATCAGGGGATCAACGACCAAGAATCCATACTCGAGCGCTAAGATCGGTCCACTCATGCGTGATGTCAAAAATAAAATTTACCACCAGTTGGATATGTTGGGTCTCCTTGAAGATGACTATGGCATGGAACTGCTAGTTACTGGAAATATCATCTCACTCAATTTGAGTATTGCTCAAGTTCATTAGCAAGTTTGGAATAAAATATTTCGTTTTACAATTTAAAATTTTTTAGTTAGATCTGATTAAATGTTTTGAAAATAATTTTTTCAACTATATAAATAATTGTTTGACCTAATAAAAATTTTCTAATTAGATCCAAAAACCAACAAGTAGAAGCCTAACCACAAAATCGAATATGATGTTTAGAAAGCATTAATTTGGATCCACATTGAATGTTGATTTAATGAAAAGTGATGCGGTATTTTACAACCAATTTAATCAAGTAAATGGGTAACATATACAACCAATGCATAAATAACCCTAAGAAAAGATCTCACCATAATTATTCCATTCCATTCCACGTAACTCATATCTCGAGAACACATATCTCCTCTTATTGCCAACCATACTCACTAAATTGATCTCTCTTCATGCATAATTGGTAAACCACTATAGATCCTAAGTCTATGGGTCTAACTATATCACTACCTCACCCCTTTCAACCTAGGTAAATAATGGGTCTTCACTTAATAGAGATGATAGGAGTGTCACTCTTTTACTCCACTCAATCAAGATTCTCAATAGATAGAGCATTCCAAATAATTAATCAATCACCTCTTGTGATCCAGATGTTATTCTTCGCATCCCCGTACATTTCACCAATGCATCCTGAAGTATCTGTACTCCATATTACTAGTTAACATACTTACTGCTAATATACCTACCAAAATGAGAAAACACCCGGTATGAACCCTCTCAATAGTAATCCCAACCATCATGCATACAATAAATTACAGAGATAATATGATCACTTCAAACTCATGCAGAAAACACACATCGAATATAATGAAATGTAACATTGAACAATGCACCAAATCAAGCAATCATTCATGTAAATGGGATTTCATACAAATGCAAAAAAAAAAAAATAACCTTTATTATCAATAAACCTTACTCGTGATTATAACTAGATTTAATGACAACATTCGCCTCACCTCTCACTTTTTCTTTCTGTCTATTTTTCTTAAAATTGACATCTATAGCTTTTAAAAACTTTTGTTGAATCAAAATCCTACTCAGTTTTTGTTGCCAAATAAGAAAAAAAATCTCATTCTCCATTGAAAATTCTCAAATCAACACGTGTAGTTATTTTTGGACATATATCAGCTAAAATGCACAAAAACACAATTAAGACACACCAAGCTGTCCTAAGGTCGGAATATACATTTTTTCTAAATTCCTAGGGTTTCATGAGATTCACGATCTCAAATCGAGGGAATGGTCAATTGAATAAAGTCTAGATTTTCTAACAGAATATCATTGCAACATATAGGTATGTCAATAAAACCAGTTTCTTACTCGATGCAAATCTCACACAATGAGCAACTTTTACAAATTAAAATTAACACTTCAAACACGGTGAATAATTCCTAAATTCTAGCAATACACAATGGTTACCACACACGGTAACCTCAGACCTAATGGTCAACCCATACGATGGCCTGCTAGTACGAAAATTTAAAAGTGATAAGCCAATTTACTGAGCGGACCAAATCTGCAAGTCCGGAGAGATATGAATTTACTTCTTTAGGGCCACCACTATTTGTCCTCAAGCTTCCAACAACAGTAACAACAGAAAAACAAAATCCCGAAATCCAAAAAACGAAGGGCAAAATGGCCCAAATTAAAATATTGCTCAAGACAGAAAACAAATATCGATGCAGGCTCGCGTTGTCACCAGAAATATTCTATCTATTTGGACGACCACCAAATTCTACTCAACGCGCTCTTACGTGTGTCCACCATCGCGGCGCGTGGGGTCACGGGCCGTCACCTCTATTGGTTCATGCGCTGCACACGTTGCCTTGTAGGGTGTGCCTCATTGTTCTGAATTAGGATATTTTCTCCATTCACACAGACGAAAATTGGTTTGGCTGAAAATTGGAGTTTTAACTGCCATCAGATTGGATTTTCAGCTGTTTTCTTCTTGAGTCTATTTTTTGTTTCTTTTCAGCCCCTTTTTGCACAAACTAAGCACAGATTTTGCACAACTATTTGTTGTGGAAGTAACTCAATTAGTGCACACATCAAGCTCAATTTAAACCAACAAATCAAACCCCAACTAAATAATTGCTCAACACAAAAACTAAACTTTACTATGGCTGCCTTCTTTCTCAAACAATTAACCCACAAAAGGATGAAGAATAATTGTGGATGCAATCGCACAAAGAAGGAAGAAGAATGTAGCAATTTATCACAAGGCTTCAACAATGGACAAAAGATGGCTGCCCTCTATTTTGCAAGAAAGAGTCTCCTCTTATAGTTTTTGGAATGAGGAAATTACACCACACCAGGTGTTTAGTTTTGTGTTTTTAAAAATCAGATTTATACTTTATTTAAGCAAAAATCAGGTATTAATTTCACAATTAATATTATTAATAATATTATAAAATCAAATTACTCAATATACCCCCCCCAACCCCTCTTCATAACCCTAAATAATCAACAATTTCTCCACTCCCTCATCTCTCTCCAGTCTCCACAGACAACCGGCCGCCTCCTCCTCCCCCACTTCACCCCCACTTCTCCTTCCTCTCCTCCCTTCTTCCCACTTCCCTCCCCTACCCCCCTCCGCTGTGATCAGCAGCGTGACGCTGCTGCGATTCGCAGCAGCGCAGCGTCGCGCTGCTGCCGTTGCGCAGTAGCGTGACCGACGCTGCTGTGGGTCCCGTTCGAGCTCTCTTTGTGGGG
>CAIGRF010368834.1:51617-79169 GCA_903798235.1 Fraxinus ornus | reverse complement strand
ATTCACAATGTAATTCAAGATAATTTAACATAACTTTACATATTTAACACGCTGACATTACTTTCAAAATAACACAGCCCGTGCATCGGCGCGGGCAAAAACTAGTAATAATAGAAAATGGGACCAAACTTCATTTGAAAAAAAAAAAGGCCCAATGACCACATTCAAAATCCTTCCTCCTAATTAACCAAAATTCTTAATCATTTACTCGTCTACTACATTCTCACGAGTACAAAAAAGTGAGGTCTAGAAAAGTCATTATGCTCTCCATCGCCACATACTAGCTTCACGGTTAATGAACACCAAGAAATGATTTAAAAGTTCTAGTTCGCATTGCACATTTTTGAAAGAATTGAGATCTCCTTTGAAATATTCCCATATTAAATTTCACTAAACCATTATAACATACACGCAACGTATAAAAAAGAAAAACACACCTCAATATTTGATAGAATTCTCTCTATAAATTCAACTATCATAAGCTAGTAGAGATTACGTGCATATATAGAGATTGTGTGTCTATATATAGATAAACTGACAAGCTCGTTTGTGTTAAGAGACGAGAGTTTGCACTTTGCAGCTTATATATGAAAGGGAAAGTAGGTAATATGTCCAAGTTGCCCTTGGATTAGGAGTCTAGTTACTTTAGAATTATGATAGAACAATTTTAAGCAACAAGGAGTTCATACATACGAACATATCCAATAATTCGGTTTTTTAAATGAATTTTTTTTGTGGATAGGTGTGTTAATTTATTCAGGGTGTATAATTTGTTTGGCACTACTAGTAAAAATATATGATTTATCTATACATTTTGTAAAACTCACAATGTTTTTTTTTTTTTCACTTATTATTCACATATTCTGTAAGATTCATAACTTATATACACTTGATGTGTTATGTTTACATATGTATATGATTTGTACGCTTTATAGTATTTATATATTGATTAATTTTTTTAAATATTAATAAACGATATCGCTATTGAGCTCGTTGACGATCGACGGCCAACTGCTGTCCCATCTCACCTACATTCCTGAATTCGTCATGTGATACCCTTGGACTGTTTATATGTTCACCTTTTTTAAATAGATGGTGAATATTTTTTGCTATGCATTATCTAAACCATTTACATGGAAACATTCTAATAATTATAATGTTGTTTCTATAACATTCTAGGTATGTTATACAATGTTATATTATTTCTACATGGACATTCCATAATACATCCTAAACTTTTGTTTGGTTTGAAAATTTTGTGAGAGAAGGTAATTTTTTTTTATCAAGCATACGATAATTTTATTAAAAACAAAAATCTTGTCTAGAAAACGAGAATCTATAATTTGTCGATTCGACTCAAATCTTGCCTTTGATTTCTGTTATATATTGATTCGACCCTTGACCTAACACTACTTTTACGAGTCGATATCAAAATTTTAAAATCCCTTGCGAAATAGAAATTGAGAGGTTGAGGAATTAATTAGAGTTCGAATAGGATATAGACACTTCCATTTGCCTTCCGCCAGCTGTTTATACTCTGTATTCTTTCAATGTGTTGATTCAATTTCCTCTACCGATCATAATATATTTGATATAGGTTAATATCTCTGTAAATTTTCTTTTGTAATTCATGCATGCCTTTTAATTCAGCTTATTTGTTAATTATTTTAATTTTTGATATTTCTGTCTATTTGAATCCCTGTTAGAACTTTGCATGTAAGTATATATGTGTTATTGTTAACGTGTATTCTTGTGTGAACGAATTTCGTCGTTGTAGATAGGTTTTCTTCGTCCACCGTTTAAAATTCAGAGAATGATGGATGCAAAAGGGGTTTGTAAGGCGGTGACTCATCTGCCCAAGCCTGATGCTAACGGGATCAGCCACCATAATCACCAGAATGATCCTGATAAATCCAATGCTTTCATGAATGAAGCAAACGGTTTGAGTGAGGATCTTGTGGTTAATAAGGACGTTGTTGAGTTGGATTTGAGTGTTTTAACTATTTATAAGTTCACCTTTTTTTAAATGGACGGTGAATATCTTTTGCTATGCATTATCTAAACCATTTACATGGAAACATTCTAATAATGTTGTTTCTATAACATTCTAGGTATGTTATACAATGTTATATTATTTCTACATGGACATTCCATAATACATCCTAAACTTTTGTTTGGTTTGAAAATTTTGATCGAGGTCCCAATTCCAAAGTTCAAGCCAAAATCGTAGATCATTATCAATGTGTCAAGCTTTAATATCTCAATTCTATGGGTCATTTGATCTGCGCTTCAGTTTTGAATTCACTTTTAATTTTTCGTTTTGAGAGTATGTTTTAAGATTACAGAAAATATATTGATTTTTCATACTGAAAAACTACTTCTCAAAACAAAAAATCAAAACACGTTTGATTTCAATTTTATAAATCGTTCTATGACATTTTATAATGAATTTGATTATCAAGTAAAATATAATGGCATTATGCTAATATATTATCAAGTAATATTCACTTTACATTGTTGATGAATTTTACAATATTTTCTTCCGACTATAAATAAAATACAAATAAATAATAAATTGACTTCACAAAAAAAATAGAAAATAAAAATTTCCACAATAACACTTTGTTGGTGCTATTTGCGTCAATCATAAAGGCCCATTATAAATAATACGATTATATTAGATAAAAGGCCAAGTCAACTTTAAAACCCTAGCCCTCTTAATGCTCTAACCAAACCCTGCATCATATCGTAGTCTCTTGCGCACCCTCCTCCTCCCGCGTTCTCTCACAGATCGCCCAAAATGGTGAGCTTCACAAACTCATTCTCTGTTATATTATGCATATTTTTTTACGTATATTTCGATGATTGTATGCTGAGTATAGCTTTTAATTCCCTCACGAATTGGTAATAGCCGTTCAAGAGGTTCGTAGAGATCGGAAGGGTGGCTCTCGTCAACTACGGCAAGGACTATGGGAAGCTCGTCGTCATCGTTGATGTTATCGACCAGAACCGGGTTTGTTAAAATCTATTTTGGCCTTTTAATATTTACTGTTTATCTGCTTAAAATCAATTTTGTTCTTTTTCTTTGTATAGTTCTATAACAATTTGTCAAGGAATAGCACTTTATGATTTCTCATTTTCTGTACCTTTTTATTACTTTCTGTATCGAGTCTTGAATTGATATTTACTCCTGCGTTTTTCCAATTACTACCCAGGTTTGGTGAAATTTTATTCGTGTATTTTTAATCTCTAGGGTAATGAAGTTTATTGTGCTCCAAAATTGATTTTATTTGGGGCTTTTGATCTTCCTTTTTATCTTCAAGGGAATATAAACCACTTAATTGGCCTGTTGAGTGCTGACAGACAACAAGTGTAATGGGATTTGATTTATTAGCCTAAGCCTCGAATATATGACTTTTCTCGAACAATTTCAATTAACTTATGTGTCACACTCCCAATGTTCTAGTAGCACAATTTTCCTTAATATACTTCAATAGTTGGTTAACAGTCCATTCTGAGGCTTTGTTTAAAATATATCACAAGTGAGGTTCTTGTGATTGATCATGGGTCCATCATTAGAGCATATTTGTCTAAGCTAAAAGTTACTTAATTTGTCAAATTGTGCTTTGGTATGCGCTTTTATAAGCATCTTAAGCACTCCCAAACATGCTCACGATTTTCAAAGTTGCTTTTTTGCTAACAAAATTTACTTTTCCAAAAAGTAACACACATTCCAGGTAGCTTCCTTTTTCGTCTTTTCCAGTAGCATTAATGTTATACTGAGATTTAGACTATATTTAATCTTCTTAAATATCAATGTGATCGTGGAACTTACTATGCGAAATTTTTATTTGAATTGGCCTTCTGATTTACAAGTAGTTAGAATGTAATAATAGGTAGTTTAGTTCATTTTAAAGAAATTAAGTGAAAGTTCCGACTTTGAATCTGTTCATCGAACTATTTGTGAATTGGCAGGCTCTTGTTGATGCCCCTGACATGGTGCGGAGCCAAATGAATTTTAAGAGGCTGCAACTTACTGACATCAAGATTGATATCAAAAGGGTTCCAAAGAAGAAGACTCTTATTGCTGCAATGGAGGCTGCTGGTTAGTATTGAAATTTTAGAAAACCTTGCACACACTGATTATTTGACATCATGAAATTGAAAATTTACGACTCCTGTGGCAGATGTGAAAAACAAGTGGGAGAACAGTTCATGGGGAAGGAAGCTGATTGTGCAGAAGAGAAGAGCCTCATTGAACGATTTCGATAGGTTCAAGCTAATGTTGGCTAAAATCAAGGTATGTTACGACTCATGGCAGATTATATTGATTTTCATGCACGCTTACATGTGGAGGTGGATTTTGCCTTTGTATGCTCTCTATAAACACTAAATGGCTTGTTTGATGTAGATTTCTTGATAATAGATTAATAGCTCTCTCCTCATCAACTACACTTTTTCCAATAAAATAATATTGCACATAAACCCAAAACAATTCTTCAAAAAGAAAAAACACTATTACAAAAATTATAATATTTCAAATAATGGCAAATAATGGGGGCCAAACAAGGACTAGATATTGTGAAAAGTGATTTTTTTTTTTTAAAATGAGTGCGGTTAATTCTTTCAAACATGCTATATGTACAATGATTAGTTAATTATTATCAAAAAAAAAAAATGTACAATGATTAGTTAATTAGTGGGTCGCACTCTAATGTGAGAGATTGTAAAAATTACAATCGTACAAATGGTTTTTTCCTATTTCTTTTATTGGGAGAATCTGTATGATTGAAAATGAGGTTTAAAGAATCTGTACCAAACATGGACTAAATGGATGCTTATTTTGAACTTGGAGGCTGGAGCTTTTCTGTTTCTTTTTGTAAAAATAAGATATCTCGTGTTTGAAAACAAAGAAAATAACTGAGAAGTGATTTTGGTTGCCTTTAAGCTTTGCGAAATACTTCTAATTACTTAATATTAAGTTCTAACTGCTATTATTTTGACATTGCAGAAAGCTGGTGTTGTTAGGCAGGAGCTTGCAAAGCTTAAGAAGGAGATCACAGCCTGAGAAATTTTAATTTCTTGATGTTAAGATTTTCACTTAGATTTAAAAAAATTGTTTTGGTTTATTATGCAAGTTTTCTTCTACTTGTTGATGACTTTATGTGCACGTGAAAAATTGTACTTTTTTTTGGGATCAAATTCGAAAATCTTGGTGATTATATCAAATGGCAACAAGAACTCAAAATTAGGTAATACCTTATTTGGGAGCCAATGCAATATGTATCCCAAATTTTTGGACCTTGCTATAAGTACTGGGAAATCCCTGTACTTGTAGCATAGACACAAGAAATGAGGGTAAATATTTTTTTTTTCAATATTTTATACACGGGATTCACTCCATGAGTCCATGTGAGTGGGAATTCAAAATTTTGGTAAAATTTTGGTCAAATGCCTATGTACTTGAATCATTCTCCATTTTTTATTCATTTGGCACATTAATCATTAAAAGTGGTGGATAAATGAGTAATATTTGTGAATTCCATGAAATATGGATGAGTCTGATTTTCAGTTCTTTTTCAATATGATGTGAAGTTATTTCCCACTAATAAAAACTATATACACTTTACATGCTACAATCCACCCTTATATATTTAGGGATCAACGTTAAACACTTAATCAAGTTTGCAATCTGCTTACTATTCGACGAAGTTACCTAAAAACTAGGTAAATAAATTCAAATTATTTACTTTCGTTTGAGTGTATTTAAATTTTATTCAATTGGATAATTATACTTTAATTTGATTCAAATTATGCTTACTTTCGTTTATGGATGGTTATGTCATCGATTACAATTTGTAAGATTGGACAAAGTTACCCTTTAAAATTTAATTAAAGTATAATCATCTGATTGAAATCAAGTTAAAATGTAATTACCTGATTGTATCCAATTGAACAAAATTTATATACACTTACTTGATTAGCACGCTAAAGTAAATATTATATTTTCCGTGAATTGAATTTACATGTATGTTGATCATATATGTCTAACTATATAAAAGAGAAATTAGGATTCGGCTTCCTAACAATTAGTGTGATTTTTACTCCTCAACCTTCAATGGTGAGATTTTGGATATCTATCTGATTAAATTCATGAATCTTGGTTCTTGCGTGATGGAAACAATTTAAAATTGCACTTGAAAGTCATTTTAAATGTGTAGAGTCGGGGTCCTCACATGAAATTTTAATGATCTTCTCCTCCAAATTTAAGTTAGATGAAAGTTGCGTGCGATTTAAACCTTCACATTGATTAGTTTCATTATGCAGGGAATCATATTCAAATAAGTAAATAGGTTGTGAATTCAAAACTCACTTTTAAATGTAAAAGAGCCAAATCACACTAATTAAAAAAAGGTTGAACCCTATCCTTGATGGCCCCTCACCGTCCTGTCCCTAGAGCATCGTGGAGGAGGTAAATCGCGGGATGTGCCTCAGCAGGCTAGGGTACAAGAGCTGTCATACTGGTGTCCACAAATAGTCTAATTCCAAACATTGTTAGAGGCAGGAATCGAACCCTCACACTACGACTTTCAGCTCAACTGAGACTAGCACATTCATGTCATTTGCACCACTGAGATGACAATAGGTTAAGTCAAGCCAACCAATGTATCCAAATTTTAGACTTGGCTCGATTGAGCTTGGACATTTTGGCATGAGTTGAGCTTGTCTTGTTGTCCAAAAAGATGGGACAGACATTTTTTTCCCTAAATCGATGGAATCGAACCAGAACCAGACAAAATCGATCGGTTTGGTCCAATTCCTCACTAAATGGGTCAATTTTGAGATCATACGTCGAGAACCAGTTAATTTCGGTCCGATTCTTGGTACTGCCTTGAGAACCAGTAGTGAACTCGATTCTCCTGAATTTATCTTTTTGCTTGTAGCAAGATGCACTAGATATTTAAACACTAGACCCGAAAATTATCTCAAGTTACAATTTCATTTTTTCACACGTTTCTTCTTTTTTTTTTCTTTAATGGGTAATCAAAATTAAAATCTAAATAATTTACGAATTCATAGTTTTAATGCAACTCAACAAGAAAAAATATATTTTTAGTTCAATATTTCATAAGAATTCAAATATCTAGTTGAATCAAAGTGATTGGCCATAAAAAAATCAAGATCTTTGAAATTTACTAAAGATAATCATGTTATTGTATATGAATTTTGATAAGAATTAATTTTCGATCAAGATTTTATCATTTATGATGTGATCCATGGTTTTTATTTATTTATAATTATTATTATTTTAAAGTTGATTTGAACTTTTGTTTGCTGTCTTGTTTAATTGATTTTTCGTATTGTTATATTACAAGAACGACAATTGATTTCATACTCTATTCTTATCCATTTTCAGTCTCACAAGTAGTTTTATACTTTGTTTTTATAATTTTTTTCAATATAAAGAATTGGAACGGACCAAATCGAAATCAGTTGGTTCGGTTCCGATTCAATTTTATAGTTGGATATGAAACCAATCGTTCGATTTTTAAAATTCTCATTGGTATTCAGTTCGGTTTGGTTCCCTTTATAATCAAACCGAACAATATTGCGTCCACTCTTATCCAAAAGTGGGCTATGTCTGGCTCGTGGCCTAGAGCTCACTAAGCCACGAGCCTGTCAATTCTTTTTGTATACATGAGAAAGTAATCAGATTCACCCCCCCCACCCCCCACAAATACTACAGCGTGTTCGATATAGCTCAAAATTTAATTAAAACTGAAAATATAGCCGTTATTAGGTTCCACTCATCTAATAAAAGTCAACAATAACGACTAGTTTTTCAATTTTAATCTCTACCGAACACGCTCTAAGTTATTTATACAACAAATTACAAATACAACACGATAGAGTTACAATAAAAAATAATTATTACGACAAATTTAATATTGAATTTGGCAAGCCGGCTCATGGACTCTCTAAACGTGTTGGCCTGCCTTGGCTTGTTGAGCGTACGGACCTTGTATCACTGGGACGAGTTCTTGATAAAATACTTAGCCAAATTCTTGTCTATGATGACACTGAGGTTCCACTCAATCAACCCACGAATTTGCACAATGCAGACAAAGAAAGATAAATGTAGCAATGGAAAGGAACACATAATTTACGGGTAAACACCCAACTTATTTATTACTCCACAATAATACAAGAACACAAAGGAATACTGAAGGAACACTGCAACTCTCTATGTCCTATCAGTCCAAACCTTCAAAATATATAAAGTCAAAATTCGTGTGCAGTTAACACCCTTAACTGCTAAAGGATAAACCAACCCACTAGGACTAAATCTGTTAGAAAACTGACTCCCACATCATTTCTCATCAACTTTCCATAATCTTCACTTGTACGGGCCACGAAAACTGCCCAACACGTGCTTGATTTGGACACTCGAATTTGTGGACTAGAGCACACTAACGCATGCTGGATTCGTCCATGCTTTGTCAATTTCTGTCAATCTACAACACTTGACACTGTCCAAATTGAAGCATCACGCCCACAAATTGAAATCCACATTTTCCTTACTCCGAAATTCGAAGTGTGCACCATCAAAACACTTGTTCGCAAAATTTCGACACGAGGGCAAAACGTGCCTATGTCATTGCGCATGTCAATCTTTAAGAGGTTGACACCTAGGCACATAGGCTCATCTCCCTTGGCTAAAATTGGAGGTCAACCTAGCCCAATTGCCATCCCTATTAAAGCCCTAATTTTTCACGTAGGTAAAAGCAATTTAACCAAACTTGAGGGGGGAAATTGAAATTCTTGAGATGTCAACGCGCACCCAAGGTGGAAATATAAGATTTAAAACCTGCGAAATTCCGTGGTACCTACTTTAGACGGTTAAATTTTGGACACACACACAGATATTTTTACAATATCAACTTCAAGTCTTCAACGCGTATGGAAATATACAAATATATAAATACAGATTTCCATCCATCGATCCGAAGAACATCAAATCCTGGGTTTTACTCCATAATTCAACTAAAAAAATGAATATCTTCTCCAAAAAACCGACTGCCAAAGGTTGTTCCCTATTCATTCATACGGCGAAAATTGTTGTTTGTTTGTTTGTTTTTTTTTTTTCATTTTATTAGTTAATTTTTATTACTTTTTTTCATTGATTGAATTCTCTATTTAAACTTTTATACAGCATAATTTTTTTCAATTTTGTTTTAACCAATTTGATCGTAGATGTTAAGATAAGCTCTTTGATTACAGAGGCGCTTCGGGAGAGTAAGAGGGAAATGGCAAATGCTACAAGAGGTATATTTGTTTTTAATATTTTGTTAATTTCAGGGTTTTATTGAAAAAAAAAAATCTATTTATTTGATTGATTTTTCAGTTCAATTAATTTTCTGTGCCAAACTTTTTTATTAGAACTAATAAGGGAATTATGCTTATTTATGATTTACCTAAAAAAAGAGCCATAGTTGTGATGTACTCAAATAAGCTTGCAATAAACAAATATGAATTCTCAAAGATGTTAAAGAATATAATATAATTCTAGGTTTTGATGCCGTAAATAATATGTACTTTTGGTAGTGTTTACAAAACCCAAGAACCAATTGTCGTAGAGCTAGTTAGAAGATGGGTAGATAAAAATTAACATGGCCTCTGGTAGTTGCTAAGGATCTCAAAGTAGTCAACGAAACAAATATAAAGACAGAAGAAGAATTCGTATGTCGTACCCCAAATTTATTGGGAATAAATGCTTGTTTATTATTGTTGTCGTATACTGGTACAGTCGTTCAATTTTCAAGCAAAGTCGAATTCACTTTTCTTGAAACCCAATTTAAGGTTGATTTTGGTTTATATGTATTCTAGATAGATAGGATATGGATAGCCAAAAAATACATGTTTCAGTCAGTTCAAAAATCACTAAATACCTTATTAAGCTGCAATCCTAAGGTACTTTAATTTTAAGAAGAGTTGAAAATAATAACGACATGACTACTTTCCATGCTATGTTTCCATTTTTATGTTGTAATCTGTTTTGGCACGGTTAAGATTTCAAAGAACTAATATTTGATGGTCTCCGATTTTTGATTTAGGTGTAGAGCGGGAAATCCATGCATTGCAATTAGAGGTATTCCCAATCTTTTTCATACATTTCTATATATGGTTTGTACAAATAAAAATAGTATCTAAAATGGGTCATTTGTGATGCAGGAAAAGAAACTTGTTACTGAGATAAAGAGAACTGCGAAAACCGGGAATGATGTATATTTTCTTGGATTCTCCTCAGCTCTAGAAGACTGGAGTTTACTGTGGCTAACCTTTCATTATTTCTTCATTTCTTAGGCAGCCACTAAAATCCTTGCTCGCCAACTAGTCAGGCTTCGACAACAAATAGCCAACTTACAAGGTAGTCGAGCTCAGATGAGAGGCATAGCGACTCACACCCAGGTAAATTGTTAAATAAATCCTCACCTGGATTCGATCTTTTGTAGCTTCAATTGCCTTAGTTCATTTTGGTATGTGGGAGTTAACTAGTTTCTTGGCAGGCAATATCTGCTCATTCGTCTGTTGCTGTTGGTATGAAAGGTGCTAGCAAAGCTATGGCAGCCACGAACATGGTTCGAACATACTTCCAATTGAAATTTATTGTTTTCATATATTAGCTTCATGCAATATCTATCGTAATAAATAAGAAAAATATTGCAATGATTAGTTGGTTCATGTTGAAGTAGAAATGATTATTAATCCAGACCATAGGATCATTTAATTGATGAGCCAAGGGTCCATTATAAAAGGGAGGAGTCATTTTTCTTAGAAAAGGAGCCAGAGAAGGTTGCATCTCTTATAGCGCACACTTATCTATTAATACGGAAAAGTTAGTGAGCCAAGGGTCCAATCCTTTCCTTCTTCATTAATCAAGCTCGCTCCCTTGAGTGACACCTAGTTTTGTTGTAGCAGCTGTATTTCGATTCATCCTATTTTTCAAGGATTTCATAATTAGTAGCTAAACTTTTCCTTAGTATGAATTGCTACGCCTCGCCTCTTTCTATATGATAATATGCACATTAAGTTGCTGCGTTCCATGCGGGTAATAGCAAGAGAGTGAAGAACAAATATCCTCCAAACCAAAAGAGTGATTGAGTGAGACTCAAGAGAGTGGGTAAAAGGCGTGGCAAGAGAACAAGTTCGGCAAATACTCTTATGTGAACATACATCGATTGTTACTATCTACTCCTAACTCATATATTTACTCTTTAGCAACCACTCTACAAGACCTATAGTGGTTTCTTCAGCCCTTTTCTGTGTTGGTGTTCTACATTACTGACATAAGACTGGGCTTGATAGATATTACGGAGGTTCACTGAGCACCATGCCAAATCTCCCTACCATTTTCTTCTCTTCCACTTTGGGGGCGTATTGTTTACCAGGTCTTGCTTGAAAAGATTGCTGCATGGTACCCCTGACTACAGTATGCCATGCCAGTGTACAACATTGTAGAATAGTCGTTTGGTTTTGTGATGTAGTAGATCGTGGTACTAATGATAATTTTACTTTTTGTCACTTTTTTGTGTTTCTTTATCATTTATGCTTATTTTATTAATTGGACTTGATGCAGCAAATGGAACCTGCAAAGCAGGCAAAGATGATTCAAGAATTTCAGAAGCAATCGGCACAAATGGATATGACTGTAAGTTCATATTTGGCATCGTATTTTCAAAAGATATTACACTTTTTGCTAGTGAAGTTAACAATTCTGGCTTTGGTATCTGTCCTTGTAGACGGAAATGATGTCAGACACCATAGATGATGCTTTGGATAATGATGACGCTGAGGATGAAACTGAAGAGTTAACGAACCAGGTATATTTCTTCCTGCGAAACAATTTTTCTGGCGAGATGCCTAAATTAAAGTTTCGTCAAGTAAAATCCTGTTAGTTAAGTAAATCACCAGGATTGG
This sequence comes from Fraxinus ornus, assembly GCA_903798235.1. Lineage (NCBI taxonomy): Eukaryota > Viridiplantae > Streptophyta > Magnoliopsida > Lamiales > Oleaceae > Fraxinus > Fraxinus ornus. The sequence goes on along the minus strand of CAIGRF010368834.1, from coordinate 67,190 downwards.
TTAATCCAATAATTTATTTAAATGAAAGTTTTGGTGCTAATGGCTGTAATTTGAATTGCTGTCCTGGATCAAGTTCACCGTGACTACATTTCAGAAGCCATAATTTCAAAAAAGAAAAGAAAAAATATACATTTTTTTAATTAAGATTGTTTATTTTGTTATCTCAAAATCATAAGATAATTGCTAGCAAAGATCGTAAGATAACCAAAATCTAGAAGTCCATAATGTTACTTTGCTTCGACTTTTATACAACTAGTATTACTAGTTGATCATCATGTTAAACCTAGAAGGATTATTAGGATCCAAAACTACGTGACCCGTAGAGTTTTTGTCTCGGTATGGGTTCTACCTGGATCAAATTTTCATCGCAGATCACTGTATTGAAGTGTAACTGAAAACTGATTACAATTAGCATTATTCCAAGTGTACAGAATTTTTGTTTACAGAAAGTTTACATCCCCTCACATGTGTGGGGTCCATCAGAATTAAAAAATGAAAAAAAAACCTACCCCCACCTTGTGTGTGTGAGTGTCTGTAAACCTACCCACCCCCCACCCCTTCTGTAAGCCTAGCATCTCTCTTACAATTAGCATTATATTTTCTGAAGAATGTAGAGAGTTTGTGAACACAAGTATTATATTGTCATGAGATGTATTTCTCCCTGGAATACATTTCACTCATTTATGCTTAATTGATGTTTCCAGGTGCTGGACGAAATAGGTGTAGATATTGCCTCACAGGTTAGTTTTTTCTAGAACTTTTACTTTGATGCAGTGAGAAGTTTCCATGTCTTATATTTAAGTCGATATTCCCTTTCTGATTCTTGCAGTTGTCAGCCACTCCCAAAGGGAAAATTGCTGGGAAGATCACTGAGAATGTTGGAAGGTACAGCTTCTCCGACACAAATGGCCATTTCATTACGTCACTAGTGTGTTTTTCTTCTTACAAGAATAAATTTCAGTACAGTTCTGCAGACTTAATATATAATCGGCACCATTTCTTAAGTCAAGATTAGTTAGAAGCATTCACATTAAGGAAGTCTTAAGTGAGAATAAACCAATAACTAAAAATGGGTTTCAGTAATGATCTTAGTATCCTTGCATAGCTGTGTCTAGAGATGTAAATAGGCATGGCTTATCCCGGCACGGCTTGTGCTGGGCAGGCCCATGCAGTTCAATGGCCCCTAAAGCTGGGCCTGCACGGCCCAGTTCGGTATTGGGCAGCTCAGTACATTTTGACACCCTTTCTTGTGGCAGACAGAAACACACAAACAATTGGATGGTGCTACACTGACACTTCCTCTCATTACCTATGTATTCTCTGTCTCTCTCTCTCTTCCACAATCTCTCACACACATGTTTACAGATTTTTGACAGTCGAAGAGTTAATGTTGGATTGGCCACAGAACTATAACATTATTCCTTCAGCATTATCGTCCACTCACAAGATTATCATGAGCTGGTTTTGAGATATCTCTAGTTTTAAGGTCTCGGTTTATTGAAGTGCTGAAAACATAAAAGAAGCTATAATGTGTTTGTTTGTGAAACTGATTAAAGAAAAAATTGTTTTTCTTTTAAAACAATATTATTTACTACAAAATTTTTGGGCACACACCTTTCTGTTGTCTTCTATCTGATTTTCCTTAGTTCACATTCTCTGCAGTGGAAATGTAATGCTTTTATTCTTCATGTTTCCATTGATCATATTCCTAGCATTGACCTTAAGTTGCACGGTTTTCCATTGTTGCGTGGGAGCCTTGTTTTCTTATATATTCAGGATTTACATATTCTACAGTATCTTTTTTGTGTTTCTTTATCATTTATGCTTATTTTATTAATTGGACTTGATGCAGCAAATGGAACCTGCAAAGCAGGCAAAGATGATTCAAGAATTTCAGAAGCAATCGGCACAAATGGATATGACTGTAAGTTCATATTTGGCATCGTATTTTCAAAAGATATTACACTTTTTGCTAGTGAATTTAACAATTCTTCCTTATTATCTCTCCTTGTAGACGGAAATGATGTCAGACACCATAGATGATGCTTTAGATAATGATGACGCTGAGGATGAAACTGAAGAGTTAACGAACCAGGTATATTTCTTCCTGGGAAACAATTTTTCTGGCGAGATGTCGAAATTAAAGTTTTGTGAAGTAAAATCCTGTTAGTTAAGTAAATCACCAAGTTTGGTTAATCCAATAATTTATTTAAATGGAAGTTCTGGTGCTAATGGCTGTAATTTGAATTGCTGTCCTGGATCAAGTTCACCGTGACTACATTTCAGAAGGCATAATTTCAAAAAAGAAAAGAAAAAATATACATTTTTTTTAATTAAGATTGTTTATTTTGTTATCTCAAGATCGTGAGAAAACCAAAATCTAGAAGTCCATAATGTTACTTTGCTGACTTTTATACAATTAGTATTACTAGTTGATCATCATGTTAAACCTAGAAGGATTATTAGGATCCAAAAATACGTGACCCGTAGAGTTTTTGTCTCGGTATGGGTTCTACCTGGATCAAATTTTCATCGCAGATCACTGTATTGAAATGTAACTGAAAACTGATTACAATTATATCTTCTGAAGAATGTAGAGAGTTTGTGAACACAAGTATTATATTGTCACGAGATATATTTCTCCCTGGAATACATTTCACTCGTTTGTGCTTAATTGATGTTTCCAGGTGCTGGACGAAATTGGTGTAGATATTGCCTCACAGGTTAGTTTTTTCTGGAACTTTTACTTTGATGCAGTGAGAAGTTTCCATGTCTTATATTTAAGTCGATATTCCCTTTCTGATTCTTGGCAGTTGTCAGCCACTCCCAAGGGGAAAATTGCTGGGAAGATCACCGAGAATGTTGGAAGGTACAGCTTTTCGACACAAATGGCCATTTCATTATGTCACTGTAGTGTTTTTCTTCTTACAAGAATAAATTTCAGTACAGTTCTGCAGACTTAATATATAATTGGAACCATTTCTTAAGTCAAGATTAGTTAGGAGCATTCACATTAAGGAAGTCTTAAGCGAGAATAAACCAATAACTAAAAATGGGTTTCGGTAATGATCTTAGTATCCTTGCATTGCTGTGTCTAGAGATGTAAATAGGCATGGCCTTTCCCGGCACGGCTTGTGCTGGGCAGGTCCATGCAGGTCAATGGCCCCTAAAGCTGGGCCTGCACGGCCCAGTTCGGTATTGGGCCGCTCGGTTCATTTTTACACCCTTTCTTGCGGCAGACAGAAACACAAACAATTGGATGGTGCTACACTGACACTTTCTCTTATTACCTATGTATTCTCTGTCTCTCGCTCTCTCTCTCTTCCAAAATCTCACACGTTTACAGATTTTTGACGGTCGAAGAGTTAATGTTTGATTGGTCACAGAACTATAACATTATTCCTTCAACATTATCGTCCACTCACAAGGTTATCATGAGCTGGTTTTGAGATATCTCTAGTTTAAAGGTCGGTTTATTGAAGTGGTGAAAACATAAAAGCAGCTATAATGTGTTTGTTTCTGAAACTGATCAAAGCAAAAATTGTTTTTCTTTTAAAACAATATTATTTACTACAAAATTTTTGGGTATACACCTTTCTGTTGTCTACTATCTGATTTTCCTTTGTTCACACACACTGCAGTTGAAATGTAATGCTTTATTCTTCTAGTTTCATTGATCATATTCCTAGCATTGACCTTAAGTTGCACGGTTTTCCATTGTCACGTGGGAGCCTTGTTTTCTTATATATTGTCAGGATTTACATATTCTACAGTATTGTCTAGTTTTGTTGATGTCGTGAACCAGTTTCTCTTATATATTTTGCTACTTGTAGTTCGGGGACTGACGAATTGGAGAAGAGGTTGGCTGCCCTCAGAAATCCTTGAGCTGCATGCATTGTGATTGTCGATATTGTCCTTTCTGAGTCACCGATTACTGCTGCTCCCCAGTTCGATTTTCTTGAAGATATACTATTTTTGTGCATAACTCTTCACCCATTAACATTTTGCGGTTGGTCGTCAATCTCGTATTGTACCCTTTTAATTTTTTGTTGTAGTGTTTGGAAGATCGTATTGTGAAACTATCAAGTTCTCATTTACAGTTCTCCGTTCTTAGGAACTAGGTTTACCACTCTTTTGTACTTAATTGTAACACATTGTTTATAATATTAGTAACTGAACTCGAATCTTATCATCGTCACCATTATTATTTTTAATATTCAAATAAGGGTTGGAATCAAAATAAACCTCAAAACTAGAAGAAAAGGTGGAAAGTGAGGAATAGAGTCAAAAATAGAAATGACTTCGAAAATATGCGAGTGAGCAAAGAATGTCTTTACAAGTTTTGAAGTAAAAAATCAAGAAATTTGCATTCTTTGACAAATCAGATCTGGAAATTAGTTCATTGAATAATGATATTTAACTTCACCGATAGTCGGAAAATGTGCTAGAATTGTATGTTTTTAAAAGTACTACGAACATCAAGTAAATAAAAAAAATAAAAAATAAACATTCCAAATAGAAAATTCAAAAAAATGAACATTCGAACACCTGAAGTTATAGTTATGTAGATATGAAATTGTGCTCATATCCAACTAACCATGTATATATCTGCTTATGTCTCATATAACATAAACAGAAATTCCTAAATAGCTCCTGATTCATTTTCTTCTGTATTAAAAATTCTTTTAATATAGTGTGTTTCTGCTTTGCTTTGCCAGATAAATTACAGGTGCACAATGTTGTTGTTGTGGCTAGATTACTTAATGCAACCGTTATTCTATGAAATGTTATTTCTTTTATACAAATGTGTATTGAAATTTTGTAATACAATCTCCTATCTAATCTTTAGCATTTAATACGCTAATATTACCTTAAAAATGACACAACCCGTGCATTGCATGGGGCAAAAACTAGTTTTTGAAAAAAATGCGGAGTTGAAGAAAGGGAAATTGTTGAGTTTATTATAATATTATTTTATTGAAAAATGTGCGATCGATAAAAAAAAGAGGAAAACGAATTATAATTTTAATGGAGCCTTGAATGCCAAATCGCTCGTTGAAGATAAAAGTACATCGAAACACAAAATTTTCTCATGAGCTGATTGTGTCTATTGAGCAAATATATGTCCGATCAAAAGTATTTCTTTCATTTAAAACGTGATTATAAATTATGTAATTGATTTTATTACTCGAAATCAAGTTCGAGTAAGTAAAAAAATTATGATCGAAATAAACGTTTAAAAAATGAAAAATGCTGGAAACTGGATTAAAATATTGTGAAATATTCTACTATCAATTTAGCTAGAAAGTCACGTACATCTTTTTGTAGCATAGACATGTCTTTTGAGTAATTTGAAAAATGCCGTAATGAACTTGGTAATCGATAAAAAATTGACACAAAAAAGTTGGATAAAGTGATTTTAAACAAATTTTGAATTTTTTAAATAACACACTCAATGCCCCCATCTTCAACTCTCCTCCGAACCCCACATGTCGACCAATAGAACCCAAGCCTCATACGGTCATACCCCATCGAAGCGAGGCACCGTAGAACATGAATTTCTCTAGTCAAATATTCATCTTTAATCTTAGATACATGTTTTTTAATTTGTCGCAATGTAGACAGTCCATAAAATGTATTGGAGATATTGTAAGTTGTTATTTGAGAATATTAATAGTAAGAGTAATTATTAAGCTCTTATTTCGTATAAATTAAAATTTAGATTTTAATCTAAATTTATAATTAATAATTAATTGTAATTACATATTTTCTGAGATATATAACTTTTCAATCATATATTTTATCAAAATTTACTAGAAAATTTGATTAATCTCCACCAATCAGAAGCTAATTTAGTTACTAAAACAATTATAATGTGACAAAATAAATAGTGAATTAATAAATAAACAAAAATAAAATTTAAAATGTCAAAAAGTAAATTATAAGTTGGAGTCATTTAATGGCCAAATGTCAATGCCGTCGTCCCCGTCTGCAAACGGTGTAGGCGGAATTAGCTCAGTGAGTAATGGAGTGCAGTTTTACTAAATTTAGTAAGTGATAGTGTGCAAAGTAAAGTTCAGTGAGTGAAACGTGACACTTTATAAAATTAAGTGACTATTGAAACAATTAACTCGTTAATTTTTAGATTTGTCAAACATAGGCTTATTACTTGCCCAACCCTTCAAGAAAAGAAATATTTTTAGAGAGTTATAAATTGTCCAAAATCTGACCACATCAAACACCCACCGCCACATCAAACACCGATGATTCAAAGTTCCAGGTAGATAGGGGGAGAGAGAAACCGAAAGAGGATTTCATAAATATCGTCATCATTAATTTTAGGGTTTCTCTTGTGGATTGATCGATTGTTGGTAAAGCTGAATCCCCTCGAAATTTTATACTTGAGTAAAAACTTCAAATGCATATACCAAAATTCTAATTATTTATTCCAATCGCTATTCCATTACATGCCTAAACCGTGTATCGTGTTCCCATGGATGAGGATATTTGGATGTAAATATCGGTTACTTTTTGTATTGAAAATCGGTGTAAGCAGTGAAATTTGTTGATGGGCTACCTTATGAGACTATTATTATTATTATTTTTGTAATTTCTGTTTCTCGTTATTCAAAAATTTAAAGTTTAATCGCTAATTATGCAGTTCTTATTGTTAGTTCATGGAATACATTTAGTGAGTTTCTGGTTCAGTACCATTGCAATATAAGTCTATAATAGAAGTTACTCTGTGCTTTTTGGAAATTTTGTTGGCTGAATGTTTGGCTTTTCTTTATTTTTATAAACCCGGTGTGTTGATAGAACAAGATTATTTGAAATCTCCCTAAAGTTGCATTTCAATGACTTTAAGCCTTGTGAATAATGGAAGGCCAAATTTTGTAATTGCAGTTGGCATTTTCGTGAAAGCATATATGATTGAGTTCAATGGAAGAAGAGGAGGAAGATAGGGTTTTGCTCAGCACTTTAGGTGTCACGTCTGCAAATCCTGAAGACATTGAACGTGATGTTTTAGAAAAGGTCATGCTCAGCCTTGTTACCTTTGTCTTCGCCTAATTTATTGTACTTAATTTGTTACATGTTAACTCGAGGTGGATGAGTTCCCATAGTTTCATTTTCTTTAATTTTTAGATGGATCGGTTCTGTTAGCTGCTAATCACTCATTTGTAGTAATTTTTCACAAGTTAACCATTTTTTAACCCTGTGATCTTGATCAAGTCTGGCTGGAAATGTGTTTTGGCATCACGAAGGTGCATGTTAGGTTATTATGCGATCACTATATTTCAGTCACTTTGTATGAGAATGTCCGAGCAGACCTTTCTCACGTGTTTAATGTTATGCATGAAGTTTGCATGCTTGGTGGTTTGTGTAACAGTTAATTTGATGGCAGGCGGGAAAAAATGCTGAAGACAATAGTGAAGCTGGTAGGGATGGAGATGAGGAGCTTCACGATCAAACCAAAAGCAACAAAACGCTATCTACTGTTCATGAAAATTTGTACAACAAATTGAGAGCTGTTGAAATTGAAATAAATGCTGTTACATCTGCTGTTAAACAATTAGAGAGCTTCAAAAGACATGATGATATTTTTTCTGAAGGTGACGATGAAAGGGAGCAGGGGACTGCAGATATTGAAAAAGATGATCTTTGGGCATCTCCAAATGATGTGACCCTTCAGCATGCTCTTGCTGCAGATCGATTAAGAAGCCTGATAAAAACAAAGGCTCAACTTGAGAAAGAAATTTTGGATTCTTCCAATGACATTAAGGATAACAAGTTGTTAAGAGATCTTGTCAAGGAAGAGCCTAAAACCAAACGAAAGTTGAAAGAGATTCAGAAAACAAGTCAGAAAAAGAACAAGAACAAAAGGGTGAAAACAGTTTCATTCATTGAAGATGATGATTTTGATGCTGTTCTAAATGTGGCTTCTACAGGGTTTGTGGAAACAGTGAGTGATTTTATTGTGGTTATTACTACTTTGCATAAACATATCTGTGTGATACTTCTATTGTTATTAGTGTAGCTTAATTAGGAAGTTGGATATCGGGGCTAATGGTACATTATTTCTCTTAGGAAAGGGATGAGTTAGTTCGAAAAGGAGTTTTAACTCCGTTTCACAAGCTTCAAGGCTTTGAACGCCGTATAGAGGAACCAGAACCATCCAATAGGCACAGAGTAGCCGAAGATGTAAAAAATAATAACAGTCTTGCTTCATCTAGCATAGGTAGAGCTCTTCAGTCTATGTCAGAGGCTGCACAAGCTCGCCCCACAACTAAGTTGCTTGACCTAGAATCAGTGCCAAAACTTGAGGCTCCCACCCATCCTTTCCAAAGGCTAAAAGCTCCCTTGAAGATATCTCAGTCCCTAGAAACTGAGACAGTGAAGGATAAAGACAGCAAAAGAAAGAAGAAAAGACCATTGCCAGCAAAGAAGTGGCGGAGGCTAGCTTCTCGAGAGGAAAACGAAGAAGCTGGTATGTCAATGCTGTTAAGCATTTGCAATTTGTTTTCTGTAGCCCGTTTAAATTCTTGGAAAGACAGAATAAATTTTTTTTGTTGATTTCAGTATACTTTGTCGTTGCACACCTTTACAAATATGCTACTATAGCACTTGAAAACCTAAGGATGATGCAAGGTTATGTCAACACCTGCCAGCTGCAGCCGGGATTTGAAAAAAATAAAATAACGGGAAATTTGGCCCCAGTTTCTTTAACACGCTTCTTTTTCTGGCCTTTATATGTTTGAATTTTCAAAAATTTATTGGAATAATTCTATTTGTTTTGGCCTTCTATTTCCCTTATTATTGTGTCCCCCCCCCCCCACAAACAAAAAAAAGGTTATTTTGCTAGTACTAAGCTTGTTATTACATGAAGATGCAAAAACCTCCAGTTATGAAGAAGACGATTTGGAAGATATCGAAGATGTGGAGGACGAAGGGCCTTCATTTGTGACTCTTGAAGGGGGACTGAGAATCCCAGAAACAATTTTTAGCAAGCTTTTTGACTATCAGAAGGTTGGTGTACAGTGGTTATGGGAACTACATTGTCAAAGAGCAGGCGGAATAATTGGAGATGAGATGGGTCTTGGTAAAACCATCCAGGTTTTAGCTTTCCTTGGATCATTGCATTTTAGTAGTATGTACAAACCAAGCATTGTTATTTGTCCTGTTACCCTCTTGCGGCAGTGGAAGAGAGAAGCTATGAAATGGTATCCAAGATTTCATGTGGAGATATTACATGACTCTGCTCAGGAAATGACCACTAGGAAAAAGCTATCAAAATCAAAGGAAAGCGATAATGAAAGTGATGAATTGCTTGACAGTGATAGTGAAGGAAAATTACCTTCTAATTCTAAAAGTAACAAAAGATGGGATGCTCTGATATATCGTGTTTTGACATCAGAATCTGGTCTGCTGATCACAACTTATGAACAACTTCGGTTACTAGGTGATAAATTGCTTGATATTGAATGGGGATATGCCATTTTAGATGAAGGACATCGGATTCGAAATCCAAATGCTGAAATCACTCTTGTTTGCAAACAGTTGCAGACTGTTCATCGTGTAATAATGACTGGTGCACCTATTCAGAACAAACTGTCTGAATTGTGGTCCTTGTTTGATTTTGTCTTCCCCGGAAAGCTTGGTGTTTTACCCGTTTTTGAGGCTGAATTTGCTGTTCCCATATCTGTTGGTGGTTATGCTAATGCAACTCCTTTGCAAGTTTCCACTGCCTACAGGTGTGAACGTTGATGTTATAGAAAATCTCATTTGTTTCCTGATTATACAAAAATTTTGTGGAAGTCAAGTTTGGGGGAGGGAATGCTGGTATTCTGCCCGGTTCAATATCCTTCAGCGTTTGCATTATATTGTTCCATTATTAAATTGGTAATGATTAGTTATAGGTACAGAAAATAATGCATAAATAGAAAAGACGAACCTGAAATGGGAACATAAAGAGTTGAAATTGGCTGGAAGAAATAGAAAAAGTTAATGAAGATGAAAAGAAGCATGCGTTAACAACCCAAGGATTTTGCATGTGATATTCCATTAATCCATTCCTACTTGATGCACTTCGAGAAAAGTCTTCTTCAGTTATTGTTATAGTGGAAGATATTATTCTTGAAAGTATGCCGTTAAGATTATTTTGTCCTTCACAGTTTTCCCCTACTAAATCCAGATTTTTGCAGATGTGCTGTTGTTCTACGTGACTTGATCATGCCTTACCTCCTCCGGCGGATGAAGGCTGATGTGAATGCTCATCTTCCAAAGAAGACCGAACATGTCCTCTTTTGCAGTCTCACTCCAGGGCAGCGATCTGTATATCGTGCTTTTCTTGCTAGCTCCGAGGTTGAACAAATTTTTGATGGAAACAGGAACTCTCTGTATGGAATTGATGTGATGCGTAAGATTTGCAACCATCCTGATCTACTCGAGAGAGAACATTCTCAAGGGAATCCAGACTACGGAAATCCTGAACGTAGTGGAAAAATGAAAGTTGTTGCCCAAGTGCTTAAGGTGTGGAATGAGCAGGCACACCGTGTTCTTCTTTTTTCACAAACTCAACAGATGCTTGATATTCTTGAGAATTTTTTGATTGCTGGTGGCTATAATTACAGGCGAATGGATGGTCTCACTCCTGTAAAACAGAGAATGGCTCTCATAGATGAATTTAACAATTCTGCGGATGTGTTCATTTTTATTTTGACGACCAGGGTTGGTGGCCTGGGAACAAACTTGACTGGTGCCAACAGGGTGATCATTTTTGACCCTGACTGGAACCCCTCGACTGATATGCAGGTCTGTTTTTTTTGATCGTTTTAACAAGTTTCTCCAGATGAATTTCGATTGCTTATCATGAGTTTAGAACTTTGAGACTCAAATAACATCGCCCAGTTTTTGTAAATTTTACAAAAAATCTGTTACTTCTCTTACCTTCTTCTTTGGGTTCGGGATGGGATGGAATTATCTTTCACTTGTGACATGATTTTTTGCCACTGAATTTGTTGAGGCTCTATTCAAATGTTTTTATCTGGTGATATCCTTATTAAGTTATTATAATACTACATTGCTTATAATAGCAGTTGTTTAAGACAGGCCCGGGAGCGTGCTTGGCGTATTGGTCAAAGAAAGGACGTTACAGTTTATAGATTGATTACTCGTGGAACAATTGAAGAGAAGGTGTATCACAGGCAGATCTACAAACATTTCCTTACCAATAAAATATTGAAGAATCCACGGCAGAGAAGATTTTTCAAAGCTCGTGATATGAAGGATCTTTTCACGTTAAATGAGGATGAAAATGGTCTCTCTACAGAAACATCTAGTATTTTTGGTCAGGTGTTGGAAGAAGTAGATGTTGTGGGGGCCCATAAAAATAAACAGGATAAGCCGGATTCTGAGAAAGCCTCCAAATCAGATCCTAATGGTTCCACAACTGACTTGGGGCATAATTCAGAGGCAATTGGTGAAGAAACAGCTGGTCCTGGTGATGTAGATCAAGATACAAGCTTTCTGCAGAGTCTTTTTGATGCTCATGGGATTCACGTACTTTCCTAATTGCTTTGTCATTTATTTTCTTTGAATATAAATGTTGTAGCATGTTTTTTTGTGGAATCCCGTTTTAGTTGGCTTACTTGGTAGCGAAATGGGCATAAAACGATATTCTTAGCTAGCTGGTACTGATAAGTGATAACTACACTATATGTTCTCTGGTTTTTTACATTTGTTTAATGCCTTTTGTGTCATGAGAACTATACGGAGTTGAGGCCACATAGAATTTCTCTAATGTAAGATCAATTGTCTTACTGGTCACTAGACCTAAAAATGAGCGTCTGTTTGAAATAAATTGTTTTTCCTTTTATCTTGGCAAGAGATAACTTTCTTTCTCACTTTCGTGTCTTATCCCTTCCATTTCCTCTCCTTTCTATATTTATTTCAAGATTATTCTTACAGAATAAAGAAGTCAATACAAACCATTGCTGGTTATATGAATACTTTTGCTTCTTACTCGTCTTTTTGTTCCCCGCCTCCACGGGATGCATATGTAACTTTTCTGCTATGGTCGTGTTTTTCTTATCCAGAGTGCTGTGAACCATGACGCTATCTTGAATGCTCATGATGAAGACAAGACAAAGCTTGAGGAAGAAGCTTCCCAAGTTGCACAGAGAGCTGCTGAAGCACTGCGCCATTCACGAATACTTAGAAACCAAGAAAGTATAACTGTTCCAACCTGGACCGGAAAATCGGGTGCTGCTGGTGCACCATCATCTGTCAGAAGGAAATTTGGGTCAACTGTTAATTCCCGATTATTAACCAATTCAAGGCCATTGGAAGACGTACCAAACAATGAAGCCAGCAGGCAATACCAGATTACTGCTGGGGCATCATCAGGTAAAGCATTGGCCTCAGCCGAGTTGCTGGCTAAGATTAGAGGAAACCAAGAAACAGCCGTTAGTGATGGGCTTGAGCATCAGTTTGGCATGGCTTCAACTTCTGGTGGCCGTGAAAGATCTACAAGTAACGGGCCTTCTAGATCATCGAACACCTTCGGATCGCAGCCAGAAGTATTGATTCGTCAAATTTGTACATTTATCCAACGGAAAGGTGGAAGCACAGATTCAGTCAGCATTGTCGAGCATTTCAAAGACAGGATACCATCAAAAGATCTACCACTGTTTAAGAATCTTTTAAAGGAGATAGCTATGTTAAAGAAAAACCCTAACGGGTCCTTTTGGGTTCTGAAGCCGGAGTACAAGGAGCAGTAAACATTCAAGTAAGAATTTTTTTTTCCCTTCTCTAATTGTAGAACATGAGGTGCTGTGGTAATTATTTTTCACAACTATTGCTTAACCAGAAGATGTGCTGTACTGTGCTGTACAGAGTAAATTTTGCCTGCTTTCAGTTTGTCTTTTGAGAACATTTAGAATAGTTGAAAACCTTTTCCTGAGGTGTGCTACATACAAGTTTGATATCTACGAGAAGCCCCTTGCATTTTGCAATTATTCGACTCATATTTCTGCCAATGTCTTCAGTACAATATTGAAGATAATTGATAATGTTCACCTCTGAAGCGCATATGGTATTTCCTTCTCTTGCAAATCGTGGTACCATGACTTTGTTTGGAGGGCAAGATCAAGAATGGTCTTTTAACTGTGTATTTTACCCTTTTTGACATAGAAACATTGGGTCAGTTCAACCCTCAACTTGACGATCTGTGTATGGGTATGCTCTTCCCTGTTGTGTTTATTTGTCTTCTTATACATACAAAAATTCACAACTTCATGAATTTATTTTTAGATTCTTCCTTTCAAGTTTGTTGCATCTAATATCATATATGATGAATATTTTGTGTAGAATTTTGAAAATTGAGAGAAGGAAATCTTCAATTATAGGGGCAATATACTATCATTTAACATCACTCTATGGAGTTGTTGGTCATTAATGATGAAAAATGGATTACATGAATGATTGGAGAGGGCAAATTTTTATTATGATTCCAAGGTGATACTGAGCTGTGCATTCGATTTATATACACATGGACCAACGGCCATTTTTATACAGGCAACAATGAAAATTATGAAAGGTTAAAAATCTTGTCCATTATTAAAATTCCAGACATACGTGCTCGAAAATGGTTAACTTTTAAATTTTTAGTGTAAATTGTACGTGAGGTCTCGAACTTTTGAAGGTTGTGATGATAGGATCTTTTTCAATGGCATTAAATAAAATTTCTTAATCCGTGTGAAAAATAAAATAAGTTTATATAAATGGGACGAAGAGAGTATGTTTGTCGACTGAACGATTGAATAGAAAAATCTCACATTCACCGTAGTACCGCTAGTCCTCCACTTCCGCCACCACTGATCTCCGTCCCAATTCTCCACCACTTCCGTTTCATACCCTCTCCCAACCTCAAAATCCTCCGCCATCACCCATTCTCATCCCCCATCCTATATTATTCAAATTTCTCCGCCAACATTAGTGGTGGTGGTGAAACTGATCCTGTACTTAGCTGTTCTCATTTTTCATTATTTTGGGGGTGAAGAGACGTTATTTATAAAGGAAGTGATATTGAAGATTTTGTCATGATGAGCACATCGAAAAAATGCTTGTCAAGTAGAAAAAAAAAAGAGAAGCCATTGATACAAGTAATTTTAACTTGAGTGCAGATTTGAAGTGGGTTTTGTATATTCTGTATAATTATGCTAGTGGATAGAAGTGACTTGAACGATATTATTGCGGTTATGACGATTGAGGAAGGAAAATATTAATTACTAAGATTATAAGTTATACGATTGGACCAAGAAGGGAAAATTGTTGCAGTTATAAGATCGGACCAAGGGTTTTTTCGCCCTGACGGGGGCGAAAATCCTAAGGATTTATGAAAAGGATAATTTGCACATAATGTCTCTACATTTCATTGTTATTGTGAAAAATGTCGTTATCTTTCATCTTTTGACATTTTCACCCTTATTCCCACTTTTTATTGAGCAAAAGGTCATTTTTATTTATTTTCTCAATTAAAAATTGTGAAATGACGAATATACCTTATTTTTAAATAAAACAAAAACAAAAGGAAAAAACTAATTGTAACCATAATCCCAATTTTAAAAAAAAGCTAAATTGAGTTCCAAACAAATTATTAAAAGAGTAATTAGTAATGTCCCTACATTTCACCCTTTTTTGAAAAAGTCCAAACCTTTCATTTTTTTTTTTATATTTTTGCATTTAATTACACATTTGATTGCGCAACCATCATTTTCATCAATTTTCATCCAAATTCTCAATAAAGAACTGTGAAATAATGAATGTACCCTCATATTTAAATAAAAATAATATTTTTTTTTAATTTCTAATTCTTTAATAATTTATTTGGGACCCGTTTGCACTTTTAAATTTTTTTAATTTTTAAATAAATTTAATTGGGTAGTCGTTTGCACTTTTAATAAAATTATGACTATGATTGCAATTCATTCTTTAACTTTTTTTTTTATTTAAATATGAGGGTATATTCGTTTATTGAGAATTTGAATGAAAATGGATATAAATGATGTTTTGTGTAATCAAATGTATAATTAAGGGTGAACATGTCAAAAAAAAAAAAGGTATGGACTTTTTTTTTGCAATAATAGCAAAAGGTCAACATTATGTGCTAATTACCCTTTTAATAATTTATTTGGGACTCATTTGAGCTTTATAAAAAAAATTTGGGACCATAGTTGCAATTAATTTTTTTTCTTTTCTTTTTAGTTTTATTTAAAAAGATGTGTATATTCATCATTTCATAATTTTTAATCGAATAAATAGATGAAAATGACATTTTGCGCAATGAAATGTAAAAATAAGGGTCAAAATGTTAAAAAAATAAAAAGTAGAAACATTTTGTGCTAATTGCCCTTTTGAAAATTATGGTGGAGGTTAGGCACCGAAGGCAATGGGCCAATGGCCAAGTTTTTGGTAGGATCTTGCAAGGTAGAGTGGGGATGGGAGTCGGCTGATGAAGAGTAATTGTTTTCTTTTCTTTTCTTTTGTGTGTATTTGTGTGGGTGGGGGTTGGGGGGG
>CAIGRF010368834.1:11067-35278 GCA_903798235.1 Fraxinus ornus | reverse complement strand
GTGTAAACAGCATAGGGACATTTTTGCCCCAACCATTCTATAAGCTACCGGATTTGCCCCTATCTTGGGTTTTAATCAGAAACCCTAATTGCTAGTCGCCTCTGTTATTCATTCTCCATCGTAGAGCTCAGAACTCAAGCCGCAAACCCCGGTAAAATATTGCTGTTCTTTAATTTCTATTCTATTGGGAATTATTCTCACAATCTCATTGGAGTTTTCCGGTTAAGATTTTAGGATTTAAGTTGAATTAAATCGGTGAACTCGTAGCTTTGCGTTTTTGATTCAATTGGATTATTATATTTCCCTCAATACTTTCTTTGATGTTTGTTTTTACTACGATGCAGGAGAAGTATCAGTAAAGATGTATCTTCAATTTTACATTAATGAAAATGGGGATAAAGTTTATACTACTAAGGTCTGCCTCTTGATTGTCTCGATTCTTGCATATATTATTTTGAGCCACATTATTTTGGAAGAATGTATTCTGGAATAGTAGATTGATGGAGAATGTGTGACTGAAAAAATGAGGGGCATAATTTGGCTCAAAATTTTCCATGATATTATCGTGCTGTTTCAGGTTATAGGCATAGTTTACATGTTCAATAATTGATTCCAGCTCTAGGTAATGCTGTGATGGTAAATAAAAATTCACTACCTGTTATACCTAATTTTTAATAATTAAAATGCAGTTTGTATTTTAAGTAATTTTTCCTTGCTTGTAATGCCCACGAGAGTGATATCATGGTTTCCCGAATTTGATGATAGATGGTTGCCGATACTAGTTATAATAAGCAGTAAGTTCGAGAGTTGGCTCGATTTTAATCAACATTCGTATTTGTACTTACTGAATAGCAATTTAATGCATAATGCGGCGTGGGTACTTGTTCTAAAGAATTTCTCTGAACTTTTGACAAAGTTTACCATCTTGTTTTCTCCACTAAAAAGAAAAGAAAAGCTTCATATATTTCGATTGTTTTACAATTGCTTTTCTTCATGCAGAAGGAATCACCATTGGGGTTGGCCACAGAATCTGCTCATCCTGGTATGAATCTATATCTTAGATGTAAAGTACCCAGACTTCACTTTTACAATAAATATGTCCTTCCAATTGGCATGTGTGTGTGTGGTAATAAAATGAATATTTTGCTCACTTGACAGTGACAGAGTGGTCGAGTAATTTGCTGTCTGACTAAATGATAGATAATGGAATCTTACATTCATAATTGCATTCTTGGAATTAGAGAGTCTGCCCGTCTATCACCTGTGCAATAAAACTTCAATCTGAGTATAATGAAGGATAAGAAAGCAACTCTCATCTTAGAGTGCAACCTTATCAATTAGATGGTGCATGTTACTAGTCTATGTTATGCTGATGGATTGTAGCTACAAATTTCTCTGAATTGCTAAAAACTTTCGTTCTCCTCTATTCAATTGAAACTTTTCCTCTACTGCTATCAACGTACCTGTGTACTGTCCTGCCGTGTTACAATATGAGGGATGCATCTTTGAGTAGAGCATTTTTCCTAACCAAGTTTTTGTGAATTTTTTTGTCTTCTAAGGAGGCGTTAAATTGATAAAGTAGAAGAAATCATATCAAACAAACACGCTCGCTAGAAAATAAGAACTCTTACCCCCTATCTTTATGTCATCACACATGATTTTTCGTCTTTGCAAATAACAAAAAAGCGATAGTAATTAAACCGAGAAAAACTTGCTCTGCCTCTGCCATTGGTATAATGGGAAATGATGCTCTTCTTGTTTTCTGAGTTACGGCATTGTTAAACTAGTAATCATGGTCTAGCAAAGATAAATCACCACATCCTTCTAATAGACTCTTTCCCAATTACAGCCCGCTTCTCACCTGATGACAAATACTCGAGGCAAAGAGTTCTCCTGAAGAAGCGCTTTGGTTTACTTCCTACCCAACATCCACCTCCCAAGTACTGAGTACCCAATGTACTCACTTTGGCCTTCTGTATCAAGAGGAGAAATGTAGCTTTACTTTTCATTTACCCAAGATTTATGGAATTTATCGTTTTACTATTGGCCTGTAATTTGTGTTTGCACTCCGTTTGCAGTTTCTATTGATATTAAATGATGGCTAATGCTAGATTCCTTCACCCTTACTTTTCCCCCGAAAATATTTCATTTTTATGGCTACTGCTACAGGTTTCACTCTTAGTACGAAATGCAAACCATGAGCTAGCAATTTCCTAAGAACGCTGAAAACTTATAAATGATTCATTTTGAATAGTTTACTATAATTTGTATGTTGTTATTATCTTTTTTACCATTTTCGTCTTGAGTTGTTACTTGAGATTGTCTCAAGGAGGACTGCAATACCACTGAAATCATCAATTAGTGTTGCAAGCGGTAGTGTAATGAATCCACTTGTAAGAACCTTAGGCTCCATGTTAGCGGTTTTTCATCAGAAGAATTTTTTAATAGTTCTCTTTTAGATACCTTCTCCCGTGTGAAATTATACTCAACCTCTATATGCTTTGACCTTTTATGATAAGCAGAAGAATTAAGTTAGATGTAAATCCTTGGTTCACACCAAGGATGACAGCCCCTTAGGAGGAAGGAATCTGGACAGTGATGAGATGGATAACATTAAAATCAATGATGTAGATTGTTGTCACATGGAAGAGTGTCTATTGATTTATTTTTGATTATAACCTTAAAGTTTTGACTATAATAAAAAAGTTAATTTTGTTAACTAACAATTGAATTTAAAGTGATTATAGTTTTCAAAACATCCAATGATAAATTCATCGATCGTCATCAAGAAATTTTAAAAGACGAGTCAAAGAAAGATCAAGATTAAAAACTTATTGACCAAACGTCAATGAAAGATCAAGGCAAAAGCATATAGTCAAAATTCGAAACAAGATCAAATAATGAATTTCTTAGTTCAAATGTAAAAGTACTTTGATATTTAGCAATGAATGATAAAAGTTTAAAAATTACTTTGTGTACTAAAAGCTATTTTGATTTTGTTGACACCGACCTTCGAGGTCACTTAGTTCGGATTAGTGTACCCAGTGAGGGGATAATAATGTGAACTCGGCTGTATGAGGTCAGCTCGGGTCTCGAAGCTGCTTACTCAATAAACTTGTGTAATCCTTCAAGGTGAAATAATGAATAATGATTGAGAATCAATATGCTGACTACCAATCACGAAGATACATTTGGAAAGGTCCTGCGTCAGCGCCCACATTATCCTCCAATCAAACATCTTAGCCTCCTTTACTAAGTAATGCATTAATTGCTGGGGATCACATGTACCAGCAACTCATGATCAACTGACGGAGCCGAGCTCGGCAACCAATTTTATTACGCCAACATATGTACTTATTTAGCTCGATATGGCAGATTGATGTGACAAGAGATACAATTGGCATGCATTATTCCACTATAAAAGGAAAAAAGAGGTTAAAAGGAAAGGGGACGCGAAAAAAAAGGGAGGTCACTCTCTCATTCTCTTCATATTTCAAATATCTCCTATAATGAGAAAAAGAGTATTATTGTGTAATAATTCTGTTATCCTTTAGTAAACAATCATTCAATTCCGTGTTTATTCCATAAGTTGGCTTGAATATTGTCTATACATTTTTCAACGTCAACAGATTTTCACTTGCATAAAATATTTTGATTAAAAGTAAAATTGATTTTCAAAATGATGTTTGAATTTAGATCATATTTTCAAACTATCGTTTACCTAAAAAACTAGTTAAAAATATCTTCCAAAAGTCTACAATTTGTCAAAACATTGAAATTTGATTAAGCGGGGTCAAAAACGAAAAAATTGGCCAAAACGTTCAGAAGTCCGATATGAGTATGCGAACGTCCGATTGTTGTTGGTCATTCGGATCCCCAGACAATTTTGCAAAATCTCTCTCTATAAATTCGTGAAAGACGAATGTCCGGTTGATACAACAGTTGAATTTTTTACCGTTAGACTTCATATACATAACTGCTACTTTGGTAGTCAGATCCAAAGACAGACGTCCGAGTGGTTGTCCGATTCAGAGTAATTTGTCGTTTGAACTCTATAAATATCTTCACTATTAATATTCTTCACAAGTGTTTAAAGAACATTGAGTAACATATTTTGAGAGAATTCTTTAAGTTTACATTGCATTCATTTCATTTATTTATTCATATAAAAAAATGATTGATTTAAACCATTTTCATCATCTTTATCAAAGTTTGTATATCTCTTTTTGTTCTTAACTTATTTTTTTATCATTCATAAATGAGAGATATTTTGAAGAAAGGTTTTGAACATACACTGCATCTATTTTCTTTTACTTCATATTAAAAACTATGATTGATTGAATTGAATTTATAATTATCATATTCATCAAAGTTTCTAATCTCTCTTAGAACTTAATTTATTGCTATTATTCATTAAAAGTGAGAAATATTTTGAGAAGATTTTTAAACTTAAAAATGCATTTAATTCTTCTTCATCTTCTCATTGAAAAACTTTAACTGATTGTATTTAATTTTTAATTATCATATTCATCAAAGTTTTCACCTAACACTTGAACTATCATTTGATATTATTAATTGAAGTATTATCATCTCTTAGTACTTAATTCGTTTGTATATATATATATATCAAGAAATGAGTTTCATTGTAAAATTATTTTGTTATACTTGTGAGTTATATTAAATTCTCGTAAAACTCAATAGTGTGGGTCATATTAAGGTCCCCGTAAAGCTCAATATTATATAAGAATCGATACTCCTTATTTATAAGTCACCGGAAGCATTGTAAAGGGTTAAATTGCATCATAAGTCAATCAATATAATGAAAAGGCTTTACTCGTGTCTGAGATCTTGATAACATAGGACGTAGATTATTGCTTTGGATCGACCCTCCACAATTATATCGTTTACATCCTCCCTTCCTTTTTACTTTTCATTTTCAAAATTGCGCATATTATTTGAATTAAATTGTTTAATCTTTACTTACTTGAATTTAAATTAATTCTTAAATAAAGTTTTAACTAACCAATTCATCACCTCTTAGCTAGTTATTCATGGGCTTTCAGTGTCAACTTATTGTCAACCATGATATATATGTAGTATGATTGTAAACAGAGTAATGATATTTAGCCCCATTGGGGTTACAACCCCAGTCTAGGTGGCGTTAATGTGACATTAAATGATAAGTGAAATTAACTAAGTTATTTAATTTCACCTTTCATTTAGAGCCGCCTAAACTGGGGTTGTAACCCAGTAGAACTACACGACATTACTCTTGTAAACAAAATTCTTACAAAGCATCAATATATTTTGACTATCACTAAATAATAAAATGCTTTGATATACGATAATCAATTTGCTATGTATACCTTTTAACTATAAATACTCCTAAATAGCTTTAGATATTGCAATATATTTAGCTTCGGTGCCAGATGAGGTGACTAACGGTTGTCATGTTATTCACTATTTGTGATTCATATAGATTGTGGGTCTTATTTTGTAACGATTCGATCTCTATGAACATGTCGTTATATCGCATGTACTGTCCTTTTTGGAAGATTCTCGGTCCATATTACTGAGGAATTTCTATCGTTTCCTCGTGATTAAAATCTAAGACTATTGCCTTATGAGAGAGATTTAAGCCTCTGTTTGACAATCATTAAAAATAAGTTTTTGAGGGAAAATGAGTAATGAAATAGTGCTTTTGAAATAATATTTGGTTAAAAAGTAATTTTTTTTTTTGGATTACATGCAGAATATTTTATTGTGAGAATGTTTGGTTGAAGATACGTTTTTTTTTTTTAAAAAAAATTGTAAATTGGTTGTCAAACAGGGTCTTAATTAAATCCTAGTACCAATTGAGTAAGTTGCTAAATTGGCACCATGATTACTTCAATGGTACTAGGATTTAACTTAAGTTTCTTACAAGGTAGAAATCTTGGATTTGAATCATGAGGAATGCGATAAAAATTCGTGGAGAGTAAGATGGAGAAATGCTCTCCCAAAGCTAACAGTATGTATGATTTAATGATTTGAGTACAAAGGCTGGATCTTTACGAAAATGCACATTTTATTTTGTAATGATCGTATCTTTGTGTCTAAATCGTTATATCATATGTTCTTGTGAGTTTGAATCCTGCAAAAGTTATAGAAAGTCGTGAGCAATAAGATTGGTAGAAGTTCACTCAAAGCGGACAATATGTATAATATAATAATTTGAATACATAAAGCTCGAATTGTTACATATTTCGTGACTGTACGGCATTGTTTAGTGATTGTGGAATGCGAGTTATACTTCTGTATATATAGCTATTGATCATTTCTTCTTTTCTCCTTTATTGTACACATGATTAAACTATTTGTACACACAAAGTGTACACCCTTGATTGACACTTCATACGTGTCAAAGATCTAACAGTTGATTGAACAAGGAGTTGTCAAGATCAATATACCAAAATCTGCCAACTCATATGGGTTAAACTAATGTGTCAATCTTTATGTACATATATCATGGTTCCCTTGTACATAATGGAAATTTAGTTGGCACATTAATTGTACTAATATTTGATATTTATAGATGAGGCTGTGAGTATCATTATGCACCAAAATATGCAATATTTATCCATCGATCAAATGTGAGTATGCACATATATTTCTTTAAAGTCTTAATTAAATGGAGTAATTTGGAGATTCTATCATAATAATGATATGAATTTGAGTCTTTATTGCATTAAGAATTCTTCCCACAAAAAAGATTTATTATGTCTTTGGTTTAAATAATGTAAGAATTTCTTCATATGCATCTTAACAAAAGAAATCCCAACATCTTTGAAAAAAAAAATGGCTCTAAGAGACTTTGTAGATAATCTGCCTCCAGGTTACGTGTTCGATCCAACGGACGATGAGTTAGTGTCTCATTATCTTCTCAAAAAGAATGCTAATGAAGAAATTATCAAAAAAACTCTGGTGGAAATTGACCTGAATAATACTGAGCCATGGTGTCTCCCTGGTAGGTCTCCTTTATCTTCCATATGTCCCTCCTCCACACAAACACAGTTTATTAAGGGATAAATCCCACGATCAATTTGATCCGATTAAGACTAAAAAAAGAGCTCACGAATTTCAAGATTAGTCTGTTCAAACGAGCCACCATCTTGCGGGTCATGTTAAGAGATAAATTTTACATCGAATAAAGATGAAAATGTAGATCAACTTATAATGACTTGAACTACTACTCTTAGAGGGTGTTTGATAGAGATTAAAATTAGATTTTTAGTAGACGGTGATATAAATTTTTGAAATATGTGATTGAAAAGTTGTGGGATTCATAAAAAATGTGGTTAATATTGATTATTTGACTTTGACTTATATTAAAATCTGATTTTAGTTCGTACCAAACAAGACCTTAATAAAATTGACCTTTTAAGATAGAACTCCAAGTTTTAATATCTTCGCCCCTAATTCGTGGCTGTGCATGTTTATTAGGTTAGATAATATGCATTTGTTTTTGTATATAAACTGCTGAAAATTAATTATAAATGAATTTTTAACTACTAAAATGTTGAACCCTAACGTTGAGGGCCCCGACCTGTTCTGGACTTTGGTGAAAGAGGTAAATCGCAGGTTATGCCTCCAAGAATATAGGGTAGAAGACTACTTGTAAACTTACCGTTACCCAATGGCCATCTTTTTAACTACTAATTTTTGGATGAGATGATCCTTGCCTATTGTATATAATTGCTTCTGCTTTGATTCGTCCTTGTTATGGTTTTGTTTTTTTGTGTATTTTTTCACCCTCCTTTTCAGCAGGCTTTCTATAATAAATATAAAGATTATTTAAAACTCATTTCTTCCAAATTTATTTTTAATCACGCATTCTTCCAATGAAATAATTTTGTACATTAACTCATAACTTTTCCTACTTTCTAACTACACATTCTAAAAAAGCATTTATTCTCAAAAAAATCTACATCAAACAAGCCTTTGATATATTCTTGTAACCTTTATAATGGCCTTGACGTACTATTGTCAAATGACTTTTTGTACGTTAAACTTGTCAAAATCCAATTTTTTTTTCCTACATATTAACTCTTGTTTGAGCCCCATTATTTGGCAAAGAAATTGTTTTTAAATAGTAGATTGACGGAGAATGTGTGATTAAAAAATTGGGATTTGCGTGTAATATTATTTTATTGAAGAATGCGTGGTTGAAAAGAAAAAAGAGAAATATGTTTAGAGTACATATATCATGCGTGTCGAATAAACAATCCACATTTTATTTAAAGCCTTATTTTAGATATTTCTTAACTTTTAGCATTCTTGATTAGAATGAGATCTAACAATGCTTGTATCCATGGTTGTTTAGAGGTGGCGAAGTTGAATTCGAAAGAGTGGTATTTCTTCAGCTTCCGAGATCGCTCGATTGGGTTTCAAAAGAATAGGGTAACGACCTCTGGCTACTGGAAATCCATCGGAAAAGATCAGGCAGTGCTTGATGAGAGGACACGAGCTGTAGTTGGGAAGAGAAAGACATTAATTTTCTACACAAATAAAGCTCCTAATGGAATGAAAACAGGTTGGGTCATGCATGAATTTGTGGTTAACAACCCTCAGGTGCCTCCTAGTTCTAATACCTCCTTTAATCTTCTCACCCTTATAGTTTCTAAAGAGCTATCAAATATGCTCTCTAGAAATAGAAATAAAAGGTTATGGAAAATTACTTAAGTTCCGTTGACACGGCGTTTGAAAAATCAAAAGGAGTTTTTGAGATCTAAAAGTTATATTTGGATCTGTTTAGATAATTTTATGAAAATGTTTCTTGTAGTTAGAAGAACTTTTAGATAAAGCCGTTCAACATGACTTGGAATAGAAAGTGCTTTTAAAAATTAGTTTTCAAACAAAAATTAAGACAACTTTCTCTAAAAGCTTTTCTATAAGAAGTAAAAGCAAAAACAAACGTAAAAGTTATGCCAAACGGGCCCTTAAATTGAGAAAAAAAAAATGTTAAAAAAGGTAATCGAAACTCTTGAATTAATCCATATTATATATGCACACATTTTTCTTTCCCTCGACGTCCTTAAACCCTAAAACACCTTTATTTTAACTTTTACTATAAACACTAACACTTTTACATAAATGAAGTTGGGTTCAAATTCGAAGTATTTGATTTCTTATGTACTTTCATTGCACCCGCGATATACATTAGTTCCATTAGGAAATCCTGTTCTATCCCGTACTATGGCACCAAATTATCATTTGCATTTTAGGGTGTCGATCTAATATTGATATACATCATGATATTGACAGGCAAATTGGGTGTTATGTAGAGTATTTCACAATGACAAAGATGACTATAGCAACTATGATGCCGATCAAAATGTGACTTCTTCCTCGAGTGGCTCCTCGAGGCCAAAACCCGAGTAGCTCTCTAGTCCGATGAAGGCATGATTGATAAATGAGTCGAGCAAAATAACTCATACCAAATAGAAGGATGATTATGGATTCATAGTCGATAAGAGTTATGAAGAATCAACCTTATTGATTGATGGAATGTCTTCAAGAATGGATGGCAATTAACCATATATAGCTTGTTTTTTCATCTCATATCTAACTCACTATTAGGGTTTATGCTCTAGGAGTATATATAGCCCCCTTTTGAGGCAAATTATTTAGACAAAAGAATGAAAATTTTTGCCGTTAACCATCACATCCAGGTGAATTTGTTGACTTTTTATCTCGTGTGGGGTCCAGTTGTTTGTCCAACGGCTAGAAATTTCATTTTAATGAAACAAATAATTTGCCTCAAACAGGGGCTTAACATCTAATCATTGACAATTTAGCTATAGAATAATTGATGATTTTGTTAATGTTTTATAATTATTGTCCATCTCTTAAATTTAGCATACATACACTAAAGGATCCTAGATAATAAATATAATTATGAGTTACTTATTTATATCATATTAGAAACACTATCTAAACTTATTTTATCATTGATCGGTGTATGAAGTTACTCTTTATTTTCGATAGAAATTTTGTTGAGCTCCCGATGATCAATACTCATTCACACGATTCCATAATCTTCTTGAAAAACAAAGTAGGAGCTTGTTGCTTAAATTTTACAAGTGTGCGAGTCGAACATGAAACAAAGTGAAATAATTGAGCATCGTCACACGAATATTGATTAATTTACCAATTACCAAGATTAACTAACTCTATGTTTATTTGAAATATCGAGTTTTGTTGGTTTAAAACCAAATTATAACTAAAGCAATGAGAAATCAACTAACTACTCGACTTAGGAAAATCAAGTGAGATTAAAGTGTTAGAACATAAGATTTCACCAACCCCCTAGTTTTTTTTCCATCTGCTAGCACTGTGGTTTGGAATCAATTCTTTATCCACTGCCCACCCTTTCTTTGAACTTTGTCGAAACTGAATCTGTATGAGAAAAAGAAAAAGAAGTGGAAATGTAACGTCGAGAAAAGATATGGTTCTGAAGGCTGGTAATGTCATGGGATATTTCTTCAAAACAGTGAAAGAATCTGAATTTAGTTGCACTCATAGTGCCATCAAGATGTGGCCCAACTAGTAACTGTTGGGTTAACATCATAGGAATGAAATGCTAATCTTAAAGAATAAAACTCCGCATCTAATAAAGTAGGGGGAACTAAAATAACCAAATCATATCAGATCAAATTAGAACCAAACGGCTCGGTTTGGTTTGGTTCTACCAAAAAAAGTAAAATTAATGGTTCTTGTTGACCTCAAAAAATGTGCCAACAGAATCTCGATCACCTACCCTCCACATAAACGTCACTTGTATATTGGAACACCCCGTTAGAAAGCAAAGACCGTCAGTCGGAAATAAAGTTCGATGACCGTTTGTACACCGACGGTCAAGTCAACAATCGGACGAAGGAGAAATTAGTGCAAGAGACGGGAGAGGGAATTTGTCTAGGGTTAAATTCATACTTTGATTGTGAATAAACTCACATATATATAGAAAAATGGAATTAAGCCGAATGGGTTTAGTGAGATGGGTTCAAGTTCAAGCCCAATATGCAATTGTTTAATTAAATAAGACCCATCAATTGAATAGCCAATGTCACGTCTACATATATACGACCCTTTCCATCTGAGCATGCCACGTAATTTATAGGTGTAACAATAATTCCCCAAGTCTAAGTTGTATATCTATATACGGGTTGGACTTGAAATATAAGTTTTCAAGTGACGAGGTCTTACAAATTGTTTCAGAAATATAAGCAGCTCCAGTGAATGAAGACTTACGAACTGGCTTAAAAATATATATCAATCTCAGAGAGACGAGAACTTACAAATTGTCTAAAAAATATGAGTTGCTCCAACAAATGAGGATTTTCTAACTGTCTTGAAAATATCTGTATGAGCCTCAATAAGTGAGGGCTTAAAAATTGTTTCGAAAGATAGATATTGCATATAATTTGTCAAAATTTTGCCAGCATCTTCTCTGTAATATGGACTAAACCAATATACAATATAAGCTCTCGTTTGACCCTCATTATTCCCCATTAAATTATAATTTATTTTTGCGTCTCTTGTTATCAACTACACATTTTCTAATAAAATAATATTATACTTAAACCCAAAACTTTTCATTTTTTTTTAAATACAGTTTTTTCAAAAAATTAGTATTCCTCACATTATAATGTAAAGTAATGGGGACCAAAATGAATGTAATACAATATCTCCACTGCACATATACAAAGTAAATGGAATCCATTTGACCCTCAAAATACTAATGACAATAGTGTGAATATTTTAAATTAAACTTCTTCAAGATAGATATTCAGAGAGTCTATCATGTATCATAGCAGATTACACATTGTCGATAATGAAATGAAAATATAGATAATGTGACATATGTACTAGCTGTAATGAAAATAATGTCATGACATGCTAGCAATGATAATGTAATGATACTAAAATACTAGTATCACGATAGTCTCCCAAATCCAGATATGGATATTCTTATAATTCATGCACTTTTGGATAAGGACGATGCTTTGAAGATAAGCAACTACGATGAAGCTAATACAGAGATGAGACTAAAAATATAAGCAGTTATGATAAGCTGATGCAGAGACGAGACTGAATATATAAACAGATGCAATACTTTGAATGTAAGCAGTTGTGATGAATTGAAGTAGAGTCGATGCTCTGAATGTATAAATAGCAGAGACAATGCTCTGGACATAAGTAGTTATGATAAGTTGACGTCCTTACATGGGGGTGGTGTGGGTTTCCTCCATGGTGTTTAATCCAGCTATGAGAGATTTCGTCTTCGTAGGTATTAAGGTAAGCCCACCCCTCTCCCTACAAAGCGATAAATAATATAAACTCTCAAAAAATAAGTAGATGTGACTTAGCTGAAGCTGTAGCAAAGATATGAAAGACATGAAGCTATATAAGTAGCTTGTGATAAACTGATGCAGAGGCATGATGAACTCTTTTGAATATAAATGCATCTGTAATGCAACAACTTATATTTTCGAGGCAATTTGTAAGACCTCGCCTCTTTGACAGCTTATATTTCAAAATCTAACCCATACATGAATGTACGACTAAGACTTGAGGGGCTATTGTTACACCTATAAATTACATGGCATGTTCAGACGGAGAGAGTCCCGTATATGCCAACATGGCATCGATTATTCAATTGGATTGACCCATTTAATCAAGCAACTTCATATTTGACTTGGGCTCAGTCCATTAACCCATTTATATTTTTCTATATATATGTGAGTTCATTCGCAATCAAGGTATGGATTCTAACCCTAGTTAAATCCTCTTTACCATCTCTTGCACTCATTTCTTTTTCGTTCGACAGTTGACTTGACCGTTGGAGGGCAAATGTTACCTAGACTTTTTTCTCGATCGACGACTTTTGCTTCCTAATGGCAATTCGTAAATCCTCGACTATTTAAGATCGATGCATATTTTCGAGACAGTTCGTAAGTCCTCGCTTATTGAAACTATTCATATTTCTGAGACAATCTGTAAGACATGTCTATGTGATAGCTTATATTTTGAAATCTGACCGTACATGAATGTGCGACTCAAACTTGCAGATGATATTTACGTGGAGGGGAGATGGTCGAGTTTCTATTGGCGCATTTTTTGAGATCGACAACTCTAATTCTTAGAACTGAGAACCATTTAGTGAATAACAATTAACATTAAAAAGTTCAACATTCAATTGAAAATCATGACAAAAAGGTCATGTACCTTTGGTTTCTCATTTCTCAATGTAGAGATTGGAGACCCTAATTCATTTGGAGACACATACCTTAATTCATTTATCATTTTCTATCCTTCTCAATTAATATATCGACTCCCACATGGAAACCAACTATCGCCCGCCTTCTACTGTTGTACTCAGTCCCCAAGTTGAAGTGTCAACATTCGATTCTTCTTCCTCAAATGTTCTTTCTCTTTTTTCTCAATCAGTAATGAAACTAAAACTGAACCGAACCGAATCGAACTAAACCAGAATTGAATGGTTCAGTTTTGATTTGGTTCCATATGTTAAAAACTAAAAAGAAACATTTGGTTCTATTATAAAAAAAATAAAAATCATTGGTTCATGAAACCAGAATCAAATGAAATTATGTCTACCCCTAGAATAAAGATAAATATATAGATCAAATTCTAAGGGTTTGTGCTACTTCTCTTAATAAGATTGACCTTTTAAGATGGAACTCCAAGTGCTAAAAAAATGAGCATGCGAATTTCAAGATTTGTTAAATTAAACGAACCACTATCTTACAGGGACATGTTAAGGGATAAAATTTCATATCGAATCAAGATAAAAACATAGATCAACTTATAAGAGTTTGAATTATTCTTCTTAATAATATTGACTTTTAAGATGGAATTCCAAGCCTTAACAACTAAACACTATCTTTCTTTTTCATGGTGGATTTTCAGGTTAGAATCTGTAGATTCTGAGTTATACGAAGCAACTTGCATCAGAAAAAAATAGCATGAAATCTTGACAAAATCACCATATAAGAGGAGTCTAAGCATATATACAAAGCTACTTGCATCATAGCAATAAAACCTGGATCAACAAAAAGCCAAAACCTCACTGGAAGGAATAACCAATTGTAGAGTTGTAAACCAAATGATCTACTTCCATTTGCGTATTACACGAACATGTTACAAAAGGATATATAATAGGGGCAAAAAGTATTAGAGAAACCTCCAGAGACGATAGGTTACCTATGATAGCCTCAAGAAGCAGCAGAGTAATGCAAGAATAAATCGGTTACTTTTCTATTTCGTGACCTTCCCCTTGCTACAGAATCCTCACGCTGATTCCTGAAGTGACTGAGAAGCTGTTGTGCCTGCTCCATAATAAAGAAAGGACAACAAACACTTTATTTCTCACATTATCCACACCTACGTGCATCAATATAAAAAGTTGGGACTTATTAAATGATGCAAGCCTTGATATATATTAGAACAAGTTTGTTGCAGATTCCACACACCCCCACAAAAAAAAAATTAATAAAAAAAATTCTTGAACCTAAATAGGGTTGTAATTCAATTTTCATGAATTTGAAACTCCATTTAACGGCTAGATACAAAGACAACCTCAGAATAAGAGGAAAACTTTGGCAAACGAGCCATACCTTCTCCTTTGCCCTTGTTGTGCCAGACTGAGACAATGCAACAAGAGGTGGGACTGCTCCTTCTTGCAAAACCATCAGACAATATTTAGGACTAGTAATGCACAGTTGCAAGAGTATTGTGGAAGCATTTTCCTTTCCCCGTTGGGATCCTGTTTCAACAATCTCAACCAATAATGGTATGCCCCTTTCTTGAGCAATAGCCGAGCATCCCTCTGCAGTAGTAGACAAATTTGCAAGAACAGCTACAGCTTTATCTACCATTTCTGATCCAGGATCCATCAACTCAACCAGATACTTCACAGCTCCAGCTTGAACTACACGAGCCTTATTTTCATGATAGATTGACAGGTTAAATAAGGCGGTTGCAGCATCTTTCTTCCCTCTTACAGTACCGGATGCTAAAAGATCAACCAATGCTTTTACAGCACCTGATCGACCAATCTTTATCCTGTACTCATCCAAAAAAGAGAGACTAAAAATAGTTGCTGCAGAATTCTCTTTGGCTCCCACATTACCAGTTCTCAGAACGTGGATAAGAGGTTCAAGTGCTCCTTCTTCCCCAATAATACCCTTGATCTTTTCATTAATTGATAAGTTCAGAAGTGCAGTAACTGCATGCTCTTGAGTTAGCTTCACATCTGAGTGTAACAAGGAAATTAATGGAGCAATAGCCCCACAGCGGCCTATAATGATCCGATTCTCCATGTTGTACTTCGCAAGAAACCGTAATTGTTCTGAAGCTGCAGTTTGCAGTTCAAGGAATCCGCTCTTCAAGTCTTTAACAAGTTTTTCAACATGGGAAGTTGTAGTCATATCGTTATACCCTGATTCTGAAGAAAATGAGAATGTTCTAGAGAGTTTATGGTTTCCACTCATAGACATCTCAGCCATAGCTTTCGAGCTGTGATACTGTTTTCTGGACAAAGATGGAGATACCCCGTTACTCTTATTCGAAGGAGGTACCCCAGAATTTTTAATTGAAGGAGAGTGAGTGCGATAATCAGATGTTACGTCCCCTGATCTATCACTCACATTATCTTGCTTACTCGATATCCTTGAGATTTCAGTTGATGCTGTAGTGACATAATCAACACTGAAAATGGCACTAGATGCCGATTCACTCCTGCTGTGTAAATAAGAAGGTTCAGGAGACGAGTGGTCAAAGATTGTTTCCTTGTACCTGAAGACACCAACATCTTCCTCACTGAATCTAGAAGAATCGTTGACCTTTTGCTTCTCAATACCATGTATAACTTCGGAACAGGTTCTTGATGTTGAATTTGTCCTTTGTAAAGGATATTGGAGATCATTGTCGTGGCCGATATGCTCAGAATGGGATTGGACAGATAAATTATTTGCACCATTAGGGTTGTTGGAGAGTTTTATTTTATTTTCCTCACACCAATTTGCTATCAGAGCCTTAACTGTATAATTGGGAATCAGGTTTTGGTGTGAGAGCTTTTGACAAGTTTTAGGGCATGTGTATAAGCCCTGATCAAACCATTTTTGAATGGCATCCCTCTCGTATGTTTGGCCAGATGCAACAATTACTGGATCCAACATGAGTTCCAAAGATAAAGGACATCGGAAATAAGGAGGGATTTTAATGCCATTTATAGCCTTATAGTTCTTGAGTTTAACAATGCAATCACGAATATGAGACATAAGGCAAATGGTATCAAGGATCTGATCTAAGCCCCCTTTCAATTTATTGTCTTCAGCTTTCATTCTCTCCTTTTCCAATGCAATAGACTCATTCATGACTTCATCATCTGATGTCAAGTTTAGGTACTGGATTATTGTCATGAGATGTTCAGAACGAGGAATTTTCCCTTCTCTTTGGCTTTTAAGAACCTCTTCTATCTCTTGGGACATTTCTTCTAAATACAGTTTTCGAGATTCCTGCATACAGTACTGGAACAGAATCTGAATATAACTCACACTCTTAATGCCATAAAGATGCAGCCCAACTAGTAACACCACGTGAATGAAAATGGACATAGTTCAATAGAAAAAGAAACTAATCAAAGGAGAAACCAGAATTAAAAGGAAAATATTCGAGCCATATCACTACCTGAGTATCAGATACGATCGAAGTTGATGGTGATGATTCAATTAGTCTACACAAAATGCAACATATCTTTACAGAGGAGATCCGTATTCTCAGGACCAAGGGTTCGCTTTGCAGCATCTGGAAGTAATAAACAAAGGAAAAGGAGATAGTGAGCTTGTAATACTAAGATCAATAACTCGTGATTAAATTTGAAAATCATAATTGATTTATGGTTGTTAAAAAATGTTAATATAATCAAACTTTAAAGGTCTTCTTATTAGATTCCACTTGTTTATGAGAATTTTGTAAGATCAATTCTTGATATTTTCAAAGAATGAAACACAGAAGCCTATATGTTACTCACAAAAAGTATTTTGCTCTTCTTCGGAAACCATTTCTCAAGGAATTCCATACCCTCGTGGATGGCTGTACCAAGTTCTTCACACTCTTTACAAAAAATTTCTTTGGGATGTACTTCGAGGTCAGCAACATTATCGAGTAATGGTTTCAAATGCTTCAAGAAAGAAACGATACTTCTATAATTCTTCTCAACCGGCATATTCTTGGATACAAGACATGATACCAGGTGACTAAATCGATAAATTCTATCAGTAAGGCATTGTACAGATTTTACGTCCATTGACCTGTTTAAAGAAGTCGAAGAATGACTAATCAGAATAACATATGTGAAGAGATTTTAGTTTATTATGTTAGACAAGTGCCCACATTTCACAATAATGATGTAAGGTGTTTCTTTTGTTTTCAAAATAATTGTTATATCACTTGGATCATTTTTTTTTTTATCAATAATAAAAAAACAAGGAGTTAACGTCCAGAATATAAGGACAAAACAACACAACAACACATAAATTAACCAAAGCAATAAAAACAATGTTCTATTTGTTATTTGACAGGAAATTAAAGTCATTTGCAATAACAACAAAGTAAGCCTTGTTATCGAAAATTTTGAGCTCTGCTACATGAATCCTATTTGCAAATTTTAAAACTCGAACGCGATTGAGATATACAACTGATTAAAAAGCACATAAAGAAAGAACGAAAAAAATATATATCCTTATCATGTACTCATATGCATGTTCATCAAATCCTTATCATCACTCATATAATATTGATGCATCCTCACAGCAGATATTCGAAGCTGGCATACGAAGACTAGTAGAAACTACTAAGAACTTCTCAGCTTGAACAATCTGTTAAGTCGATTTCCTTCTAAAGGCAGTATGTGACATTTAACCATTTGCCAAATATAGAGGAAAAATGTACAGAACTTGCAACAATTTGCTCAAAAATACTATGATCTTGTTTCACAAATTTACTTCCATTCTCTTCAGTCTTTAGTCACCAAAAAATACAGCCAGTCTCAACTACAAATAAAATTCAATTCCTTGATCATTTCCATCATAGAAAAAAATTACATTAATAAACCAGAGAAGTTAGGGAAATGACAACTGTCATCACAAATGTCCTTGAATCTAATTGGACTAAACCTACACTGTAAGCTAAAATGCTGAAATTTAACCAAACCAAGAACAGCTCAAAAGCACACAGTTTTTTTTTTCTCTTACCCACAAAAATTTCAGTAAGGAAAGACATCATAAATTAAAAGTAGATTTACTTATTAGTAACATTTATGTTAAACTATTTAGAGAAAGATAATTCTTTTACAATGATTTACATATATCAACCACAACACAAGGTAGAAGATAACACTATCAAATAACTTCAATAATCATCATTAATAGAACTCCAAAATGTAACAATATCCATACAAAATTAGATCAAAAATTTTGAAGCATCTAAAAATCCAATATCCATACAAAATTAAATCTAAAAATTTTGAGGCCCAAAAATTATTAAAGCTATCCTGAAATCTCTAAGGACACGTAATCAAAGGTAAACAAGTACTTCTTTATTGTATCGAATTGAACCACTCCTACAGAACGTTTCCCGAGACCAAGGTATGTCCGATTGACTGCCCTTTCACTCTTATTCCACTCCACAATGTGTCATTTGCCATCTTTACTAGTACCAAAAGAAAATAGCCTGCCATTTATCCAAGAAATTGAGAAATCAGAAATATACATAAAGCCAATTGCACAATTGAGTAAACCTACTCCACAAGGAGAAATGCCTTGACCCCATATTATCATATAACCATGCCTTAATCTTCCCATCAATAGCAGTTGAAAATGAACTGCAACAAAATAATAATCAGTTGGAAGAAAAAGTTATGGGGCAAGCATAATAAGGGATGACATCAATCCCTTTTGAAAATTCAAGATTCGAGGGAGCGCAATTTATGTTTCATTTTTTTTTCCTTTTTTGTTTCCATTTGAAATCATTCTACAGTTTAAATATTGTAATGGTTGAATCTCATCAATTAGGATATCTCTGGTAGAGAGGTGTGCAAAAGTAAACCCATTGCATGTAAACAATTAGCTTTAACTAGAGTAAAAAGAGAAATAGCAATTCACAACACTTCATAATTCTCAGGAAGCATGTGGGAGAAAATACCTGAATGTTTTCCTTATGATGGGGGCATACAGAATAAACTGGTGCTTCATGACCCTCAAAAGTGTACTAGTTGGGCAGCAATATGAAACAATTAGTCAGGCAAATTCAACTGTCATACAAAACAGATTCCTGAAATTCCATTACCAACATGGGCATCTCCATTCATATTTACAAGAAGGACAGATAGCTTAAAACACAAAACAAAGTATCATATTACAAACCTCAAGGTGATTCCTTAAATCATCACTGCCATGATAAGAATATATGTGAACAATGTGCTTCGAATATGCCACACCTGGATCAGAGTAAAAGCAATTATAACTGATAACCAGGACTCATCAGAGCCTTTCAATTGACTCATCCTCTTTCATAAATGAAAACATTGCAATTAAAGCTCTAGTACACAGAACGTTAATGTCAATAAAATTGGTAAATAATTTATGCTCCTTGATAAGGGCCTAGGATTTGGGAATGAAATATGGATTTAGGATATCATTGCATCTCAAATCCAAGATTTTCGGATTCTGAAATTACAATCCAAAAGTTCAAATCCAGTTCCCCAAACTAATCCCTTAATAAATTATTCCTATCCAGTATACAAGTGTCAAGAAAAAGGCGACATTTTTGCAAACACTTGAATTTCAAGCCAAAAAGCACAATTGCTATGAAAATGGACATACCCACCTTTAGATCTCAAGAAGTGAAGCAAAAGGAAATCTCAACAAACTGCTAGCAAAATCAATCATTTTCTCCAATCTCTTGATCTCAAAAGCTCATCTGAAGAAAGGCCCATTTGGCCATTTCGCACCAATTATTCTACACACAAAAAAAATGTAAAAGCACCACTATTAAAGACATCATAATAACATTTATGTTAAACTATTTAGAGAAAGACATAATGCACTTGTACCTGGCGCGAGAAAATTAGATGGATGAAACAAAAACTGATCTTGATGAAACCCACAAAGCAAAGAGTTTTAACATGAAAATTTCATGGTTGTGACCTTAAAATCCCCAAGAATGACTCCCTCTTCACGTTGCTTCATTAGAGAAAAAGAGAGAGGGAGGGAGGGAGGGAGCAGGGCAAGTGAAAAAAAAAAACAATAAAGAAGGAAGCAATAAAGGGGACCGGGTTGAATTTGGTGGGTCCTTTTGCAGCTGCAGATTTGCTGGGAAATTAATTAAAGTGACAATTATTAGATGATTATTAGAGAAATTTGCTGTTAAACAACAGCAGGCAAGACCAGAGTTGAAAGAGAGGAATTTTGGTTTTCTTTTCTCCACCTTTACTGAGCAATAATCTTCAACTAGCTGGAGAAATAAATAAATACGTACCATGAACTCAATTCTACACAATTGAATTAGGAAAATTTTAGCAAGTAAACTTATAGGCGATCACTTCTTTTAAAAATGTCGTAAAATTAAAAGTATCAAAAGCAAGAAACGAAATAGCATTTGTACTCTGAATAATCTGTAGTGCATTGCGTCCTGCTATATCAATGTGATGGCACAGTGCTAAAGATTCTACAAATAGCATTATGATTAGAGTGCTACAAAAAAAAGTTAGAACTTTTCTTAATAAAGTAATAAAGAAATGATATCCAAAGAAGATTTTGCAGCCAAGTACCGTGATTATTTGGCTTCCAGATTCCAAACACGTGCATCTAGTGCAACCGACACGCTACGCAATGGAAATTAAAATTATTATAAATTTATATTCTAAAATTGTAAATCTATTCACCCCTTCTCGATATTCATTTCATTCTTGATTTGACTGCGCCATAAATGTAATAAAAAATTAAGCAAAGTATAAAAAATATGAAATGAATCGTATCAAGTCCAGCTATATGAACGGAAGCTTGACACAGTCTGTGTAGCCACATATGATCGAACAGTCTATAGGGCCTATTTGATGTAAATGTTTAGATATTAAATTTTGTGAAAATTGATATTTTTGGAGAATGTGATTAATAAATAGAAAAAGTTATGGATCTACGTGTAAATCTTTTTATTAAGAGAACGAGAATTGAAAACAAATTTGAAGAAAAATGATTTTTAAAGAATAAGTACCAAATGTGTGTGAGTGCTAGATAATTTTTCAAGAAACAACTTCAGATTAGTTTTAAAAATATAAAAAAGAAGCCCCCGGGGCATAGCCCAGTGGTGCAAAAGACATGAGTGTTATAATCTCAGTTAAGCTGGCAGTCGCAGTGTGAAGATTCAATTCTTGCCTCTAACAAGGTTTGGAATTGGGCTCTTTGTGGGCACCAGTATTGCAGCTCCTGTACCCTGGCCTGCTGAGGCACATCCCACGTTTTACCTCATCAACGATGCTATGGGGACGGGGCGGTGGAGAGCCTTCAAGGTTGAGGTTCAACTTTTAAAAATACAAAAAAGAAACAAAATGATAACTGATTACGCCCAAAGAATAACACGGTAGTTGTAGTGCAGTTTTTGGGTGTCGTATCCACAAATAGATGGAAGAAAGTTTAAAGGAGTCCAATAACTTAGGGGTCTTGTGATTTGGATGAAAAGAATTTGTTTATTGAATTAAAATGTAAATGTTACCGAATATAATGATGGAATTTAAGTTAAAGTGTAAAATAGTGAAGCGTCGAAATTCTCTCAACTGGATTGGATCAATCAACATCAATAATTCATGCATTTTCTACTCAATTAGAAGTTTTTATCCAACTTTCTAATCGGAGGATTTAGCAATACAAACCAATTTAATTCCACATGTAATTCTAGATTTTAAGTTTCTTAAATCATATTCCCACTTTTGTTTATTGAAATCAGATTCAAAACATATATTTCTAACATATAGCAGTAATTGAATCACACCAATAAAATATTTGGAATTTAAACTAAAACCAATATTTCAATTGTTCAATGGAAGAAACATGATTAATTCCATGAAAAAACTTAATAATCGTTAAGTCAAACTCAAAACTAATCCATAAAGAGGAAATATAAACCCTAGAATTGTTTAATCAATGAAAAAGCACATTACATGAATATATGATGTAGAAATCTCCAATTCCAATCGAGTTCCTTCGTAACTTCACCAAAAGATTTAGTTCTTCATGAGTTTCTTGAGCAAAAAGAGATGAAATAATGATGAATAATGAAGAATACCCTCTTCTGGAACGTTCTTGGGTCTTTTAGGGTTGAGAAATCGTGCCAAAATAAGTTATCATAAGTGTTTGAATCGTAGAAGGAAACCAGAAATTTCATCACGAAAATGACCCATGCTGCCACAAGGCATAAACCCATGCGGCCGTAAGGTACAAAGAATTGCTACCCTTGAATTCCCATGCAGCTGCATAGTTATAATGTTTACCCGCCGGATAGCTTTTAGTATTTTGGTCATATCTTCCTCTACCGATGTCAGATTGAGCTGATTAAAGATGCGTTAAAAAGATTACTCAAAGGGATACAACTTTTATTTAGAGAACATCTTCAAATTCGATCATTTTCTATGTAAACAACTGGTCTCAATATGAGGCTGAAAACCGATGCGAAACTTTTTAGCTTGAAAGTTGATTTTTGATCATGTTTTGGCTATGTTTATCCATTTGGCTCCTTCCTTCATCCAATTGACCTCTAACACTCTCGAATCTTCATCACAAGGTTGGAAACAAGTTTATAGCATTTGCACTTTAGTCCCTGAACTTTCACTTTCCTCCATTTTGGTCATCTTTCACTTGTTNGTCCATTCACAACCTAAACCAAAATATAAGTGTACTTAGAACATTTAGGTGCCAATAAATCATGGAAATGTAACTTAGTGGATTAAAAACGTGATAATTGCACTATATATATTTTGTAGCTTTGATAAAAATTAATAAAATATATGGTTGAATAGATGATAAAAATTGCAAGTTTCATGAATTTTTTTGTTGAAATTAATTGTTTGCTTTTATGGTTAAAATCAATTGTGTACTTAACCTATGTGTGAGATTTTCGCAATATTTTAATTCAATTTTGGACGATTGGAAATTCTGACTAAACATTTGGTAAATTACCATAACTATCCTTCTTTTAAACAAAGTGAATTCAATGTCGGAAGGGTACATTGGTAATTCTATAAAGTGATCAATTAGTGCTATTGTTTTTCAAATTATAACGGCAACAATTTTCCTACCACGCCAAATAGGGACTCATCCCCATTAAATCTCTACAAGCCACGATGCTCCTATCCTACTCGTATGTAGAGACGACTTCAGAGTCGAATATGAGATTTTCGAACTTGAATGGAACTCTATTTCCATAAAAATTCTGGCGGAACTTTTCTGTACACTAAGTTTTAGTGTTCTTGTCAGATCTTGGTGCCCAAGCAATCAGGAACAGAGCCCAGTATGGCCCAGTGTGGGCACAGGCCAACACTGAACTTTTGGGCTCGAATTTTTTTTTTAGTTGTCTGTTAAAGTTCCAAGGCCCAGCCCAATCAAAAAATGTAAAACCATTTTACTTCCAAGAATCCCATCCCACCCGTCTGCAATCTGTCCATTTCGCTTCCCCATTTCACTTCCTTCAAATCCCACCCATCTTCTCCATTTGCGTCGCCTCCGGCCCTCCGACTCCTCAATCTCTCGAGTCTTTGTGGATCCACCTCCGTCTGCTCCATTTCAAGGCCGACCCGTGACCCGTATGTCGTATGCTTGATACTTTCACAGTTTCACTTCGCACCCGACCTCGGATTTCTTGGCTTCTTTCTCTAGAGAATCATCTATCTTCGTAACTCGTAAGCTCGATACTTTTATTTTACAAATTAATTACTTATTGTTGACGAATTTCTAACTCGCATTCTCACTAATATAGTAATTTTGTAATTCTCCTTTTTTCAGAATATGTAAAATGATACTTGAAATCAGTGTTAGATTTATAACCTACAGTGGGTTTATTTACTTGATGAATGGATGTAAATTTTATTTATTTTCCTTTA
>CAIGRF010368746.1:0-15659 GCA_903798235.1 Fraxinus ornus | reverse complement strand
ATCATGCACATCCATCCTAGGCTATTGCCTACGCGGTCTCCTTGCATTTGATTATCCCCTATGAAGATTTGCCACAGATGTATCTGACCAATCAAACCTTTCACTCACATCCCCAAGCACCTGCTTAAATTGCTTTATTACATCATCTGCCATGTGGTTTTGATTCGACTGCCTTAGAGATGACAAAAAAGCTCTGCGGCTCGCACGGCTCGGGCTTGGCTTGTAAAAAGCACGAGTCGGCTCGTGGCCCGGGCGAGCCTGCACCATTAAAAAAAAAATTAATTTTTTTTTTAAAATTGGCTGCCTGCAAAGGCAGACAATGTATTTTTTTTAAATATTTTTTTAAAAAGGAAAAAATCGAGCCGGCTCGGTCCGGGCTCGGCTCGGCCCGCTAAGGCCCGAGTCAAAAGCTCGGGCCGAGCCTCATTTTTTTTTTTGACTGGGCTTGGCTCGGGCCCGAAAAAGCTCGGACCAAAAAAGCTCGGGCTCGGCTCGAGCTTTTTTTTTTCGGCTCAGCTAGTTGACATAGCTAGACTGTCTGTTTGAATTGGAACTCTCTTTGTCTGATATCCTAATTCTATAGAATTCCTACCTCACAAATTTTCACTCGTGTATCACTCAATTATCGACTTTTCTCTCTATTAATCTCACCACTCCGCCATTTACTACTCAGTGCTTTCATCCAAGCACTTCAAAGAACAAGGTAAACTCAACCGACAATGTATTCCTGAGGATCCAACTGAGTATTGATCACGAATTGTGATAGGAGAAATGAAGAAAAAAAGATGGAGAATGACTCAAAGACAAGAAAGAAGTGAAAAGAAGAGGAATGAATTTCAATGGACTATTCAAGAACGTAAAATGGAATAAACTGGAATGATCCTCTTTTTTTGGACTCAAAACTGAAATTTAGAACTCCTGAATATTTTCGGTAATATCAATAATATTTTTTTTTTTAAAATTTTCGAATTTTTTTGACCTCGAGAATTCAATTACAAATCCAGCAAAACAAACGAAAACTGATTTGGACTTGTAAATAGTCCGAAAAATAACTTTAACTCTTTTTTGTAAGTTTCTGGATCAAAACTCAAGAAATAAAACGGACTCGAAAAACGCGAAGAATAATGTAAAAAAAGAAAAGAAAACAAGACTCAAAACAAGAAACAAAAGATATAACCTTGATTATTTTAGAGCCTTGCTTTGATACCAACTAATGCAAATCACGTAGCAACGAATACTATGCAACCCACAACGAGATTGAAGATCCCAAGAAAGCCCAAAGAATAATTTCGATTTTTGAGTTTGAACCAATAATTAATGAACCAAACAACCAAACAAAAACGAAGTTTGAATGAACTCTTGATTATACAACACGTGACCCGCACTCGTTGTTGAACGCCACAAGAATCCTCTTGATAAGTTCAAAATGTTCTAAGAAGAACAAGATTTGAAAAGCACAATAGCCTCTCGAATATATCTCAATAATAAATTTGTCTAAAGGTCCTTAATATTAATAATAACCAAGTATTTATAGGACAAGTCTAAAACTCTAATTGTTCCGGAATTAACTTACTAAGATAACAAAAGATTGCAATAAATTAGAATCTTAGTGAAATAAGGAAAATTCGAAAAAATAAATATTCTGCCCAGATTTTTCTCTATGCGGCTGTATAGTACAAATCTATGTGATCGCATAGAAGTCCCATAAACTTCCCTTCTACTCGCAGTAAATAGGCATGCGACCGCATGCTAATTACAACTATGCAGTCGCATAGTTGTCCGACAAGGCTTTCTCCTCCGTTGCTTGAATCAAGTTCGTCCAATCCGATTCCGGCCTCGACCCCAACATGAAACTTGCCTCTTTTTTCGTGTAGATCATGATTTCATCCATCGTTGCTTGTACAAGTAATCCCATAGCTTGATTTACTCATTTTTCCCTCGATCGCGTAATCGATCCTCCTTCAATAATCAACGGGTCTCATCTCGGGCTCAGCTTCGTCGGCTTGACTCCTGGATCGTATCAACAACAACTAGTAGGATATGGTTAAAACTCTGTAATTAAATCCATTAATGATGGAAACCCTACCTGACTATACTAATAAGTATATTTCAGGTTCAAAGGTTAAAAACAAGTCATTCATAAATGGATAGGTTTAACACTTATTTTTTCTATTAAAACCATATCCTATGTTACAAGTGCCGGTTGTCACGAATCTATAATTCTTAATAAAGTTTAGACCGGTGGATCAAGTATTTCTAAAAGTGACAGATATTGCAAAACTTTACCTATATAAATTTCGAGGTGGTGCCGCTTCAATAGACAGTTGGAGTTTCTCTCTTAAAAGTTTATGAATAGGAGAAGCGTAAGACCATAAAAACACTAAATGAGATTGTGTGGAATTTGAAACACTTAATACTCGTGTGTATGATCTTGCCAATATCATCACAAGAAATAATAGGCTCAAAACTTTTATGCTACCTAAGATTTCGATGATTAATTTGTGAGATTTATACTAAGATTGGATTTAAATTGAAAGATATCCATACTTCTGCATAAGTGTCGTTAATCTAGAGTTTCTACTCATTTTATGTTTGAACAAGTGGGGATTGTTGGATATTGTTCAAATGAGGAGTGATTTTGAAAATTATGGAAATGGTTAAACATGAGAAAAACAAGAAAAAGAAAATTGAGAACAAAAAACAGTGATGGTCGGAAAGTGGCATGGGCGGCCCAGTGATTACCGAAAATGGCTGGGTGGCCACCCGACCTTATGTTGCAATTACAACGGCTATTCTGTTGAACTGCACGGCTGCCTAGTACAAAATATTTGTCCATTGGAGTTTTGAATTCTGGTCTCGTTTAGAAGGGTTTTACATCCTTTTAGCCTGATTTTTGCACCTTTTCGTGCATGGCGATTGTAATTCTATATATATATGAGGGTTTTCATGATTGAAAACATATCACAAATATCAAATTCATTCATCAATGTCCAAAATCAAATATCAAGCCTAGTTTTTTATATTGTTCTTCAAAGTTCATTTTCCAAGTTTTGATTACTTATTCATATTTGAATTAAGGTTTAGTTACTCATGCAAACTATTTGTTATTGAAGCTTTCAAGCACTTACTCTGGTGACGGCAAATATCATTTGAGGGCAGCGATTCATTATTGTGTGCAAACCTTTCATATGGAGATTTCTTGTTGCAGGTTTTATTTTCGTTCTTCATCAATTTGTTGCAACAATTAGTTAGTGTAAAACATAATTCAAATACTTTATTATGGCCATCTGGAAGTAATAACATTAGAAAATGTGTTAGGATCCAATTGCTTAGATTGAGGTGTTAAACGACAAGGCACCACATAATGCTAGAGTCTATATAAGGTCTGGTCTAGTATTTCTGGAGTTGGCATTTGAATGACATTAACAAGGATAGATATAAATCAAGAATTTTATGGGCCTGTTTGAGTCCCATATTTTTGTGTATAATGTATTTTAGAATAGTAAATTGATGGAGAATGTGTGGTTAAAAAATAAAGAAAGATTTTGTGATTGAAAAGAAGAGAAAGAAAAATGTATTTTGAAAAAAATGGGTATCAAACAAAGGGCTATATTATAATATTTGTTCACTAGTGACCATATAGATATTCTCCCTTCTGGACCATTCTTTACATGGGAGGAAGGGGCGGATCCAGGATTCTAAGTCAGCATGGACAGCCGTTGATCGTTGGTAGTAATAAAATATTAAGAGCCCATTTGATGTCTATTTTTTGCAAAAAAAAAAAAAATACATTTTAGAATATTGATTTGATGAAGAATATGTTTTTAAAAAATAAGGAGAGGTTTTGAATTTGAGTATAATATTATTTTATTAAAAAATGTGGTTGAAAAGAAGAGAGAAAAAATGTGTTTTGAAAAAAAAAATGGGAATCAAAACCTAAAATTTAAATATAATAATTATTTTATTCAAGCTAAATATATATAATTTTGTTATATGAGTTAACAATACTCACCAAATGACATTGTGAGTTTGTAACCAAGTTATAATTCAAAGGAAGAGCGAGTTTGAATTTTTACAATTGCATTAACCCTACTAAAACTTAACATATATTATTCTGTTTAACTTTAGTATAAAATTCATCAATTGCAATAATAGTAAATCTGTTAACATTTCTGAGAAATGTCACAGGTTTGAAACCTGTCATATTTCATTAATTTTGCTAAAAATTATGGAACTAAAACTATTATATAATACATTGGTTGGAAGGAGACTCGAACACATGACCTATAAAATGAAAATGCTAGCCCTAACCAAATGAGCTATGGAAGATGTTTGAAAATAAAATAAATTATCAGATATATATTCTAAGTATTTATCTATTGTCAAAAAAAAAAAAAAAAAATGTGCCCGGCGGATCCATCTCGGGCGACCACAGGGGCTGGCCAGGTGCTGAATCCGCCCCTGAAACTTTAAGCATTTTGGTGCAACTCTTCAACTCTCAAATTTGCTCTCTAGCTACTGTTTTCTAGTCAATGACTATTATGAGACAACGTATTTAGTGAAATACTATTATGATTCTAATTTCTATGCTTATCTTATGACCACTAAAGGGAAAAATATTTTCCAAACTGGCTTTCTTAAAGTTGAAGGAAAGATTATTTTGTACCGTCATTTATGGTATGTTCTTGTGTTCCTTGCATGTAGTAATCTTGTCATCTTTATCCCAATTTTGATGAAAATGTTAAGGTTTAAGTAAATTTCTTAGTGCATCTCAGAAATGAAAAATAAAATTAAATTATGTACTGATGTTTTATTTGGGTTGAAAAGGTTTCATTTAATTTGAACTCTAGAAATGATCATAATATTTCAACATGTAAAATTTTATTTATGATGTTTGTACTGTGGTGGTTCTATATTGTGCTATGAGATGGACT
Organism: Fraxinus ornus; assembly: GCA_903798235.1. Classification (NCBI taxonomy): domain Eukaryota; kingdom Viridiplantae; phylum Streptophyta; class Magnoliopsida; order Lamiales; family Oleaceae; genus Fraxinus; species Fraxinus ornus. The sequence continues at coordinate 10,725 of CAIGRF010368746.1, read as the reverse complement.
GACTACTTTGCAAAGAGTTATAAGATGAACATTGACATCAACTTGATGACCCTGATGAAGATAATTAATAATTTTGAAATGTGGGGGTGTTTAAAACTTGAAATAGACGCACCTTATATTTTATATTGTAAAATCGACTTTTGAAATGTGGAAGATAAAATTGTAGACTTGCAGGTGAATTCAAGAGTTGAACTGATGTATCCGTTAGAAAACCTATTTCTAGAAGTCAATTTCTAAATTTCACGTGTTTATCTTGTTATATTTAAATATTTGACTTCGATATTTTAAAATATTTTTAGAAGATTTTGCATGTGTACAAACATGCATGCAGAGAATAAGTACTTTGCAAATATATGGTACTAAATTATTATCCGAGAGGAACATGAATACATTGTAGTCTGAATGGACATACATAAATCATTGAAGGGTGATAAGTGTATACTTATCCGAGGTCTAAAATAACGATATTTAATAGTTCTTCTTACAAAATATATCCTAAATTGTTGTATTTTAAGTTATATAGAAAAAACTCAATGGCTTAACGAGGAATCGAAAGAAAAAAGTGAAAAATGGCGAAAATGGCGAAATTCAAAGTTTGAAGACCAAACTATAATTACTCAATAGTTGATTCGAACACAAGATGATACTTTGAAGATTGCTAGGAGAAAAATGGATGGAATTATAATTCAAAAAGGAATGGAATATTATCAAAATCAATTTCTAGTCACACGAGTTATATTCCAGATTTTTAGTCGAAAATTGAGATCAATTTTTGGCATAGTAAACGTCAGAATTGAAAATGTTATATTTAGAACAAAGTTGTATCACTTTGATTTAGCTTTTCAACGCACTTTGAATCGTCACAATCGGATATCGGAAGAGAAAGTTATGACCAAAATGCTGACTATAGTGCAGAGAAAAAAATCCACGCGAAGACAACTTTTCTTATTCGATTGGAGCTCTTTCGGAAACCAATTTGAACGTGATTTTCAACTAGTTTTCTACTCCTACAAATACATAACACCAAAACACATATTGGGGGACTTCTCATATACATATTATACTCCAATATTCATAAATTATTATCATCGAAGGACGATAATTCATAGTTTTTGTGAGATAATTGAAGGAGACTTACAAGAATTCAATCAAGTGAAGATTCAAACTTAATTTTTGGGTAAAGAAGAAAATGTGCAAATGGAGATTAATCGAGAAACCATTGAAGAGATTCAAAATTTCAAGATTTATCTTCATCTTCTCAATTTATCAAAAATCCGCATGGAATGACATCTTTTGCTCGTTTTTTTTTTTTTTGAAGGTAAGTGTGGGGCCGTATGGTAATTTTAACCATGCGGTCGCATGGTATAATTATCTTTTAAAACTTTCCATCTTGGTCCTCCAATTTTTCTTTCTCTTGTCTTGACCCCTTTTGTTCATTTTTTTTCCATTCCTCTCAATCATTCCTCGATTTATGATTCCACGGGCGTCTAATCTTGAGTTGGCCCCCGGTCATCTTTTGGGTATTTGTATTTTGATCCCTAAACTTTCGTTTTCCTCATTTTTAGTCCCTTTTCGCTATTTTTCACGTATATTCCATTTGATCCATCAATGTAGTCCTATAAACACAATTTATATCGAATTAAGTCATATTCAAACATTTATGTTAACAATTAGTCACGCAATTAGAAAACGCACTTATCATTAAGATGAGATGAACCATTGTTATGATATTTTTAGTTTAATTTGATTTAATTTGTTAATTTTTATTATCATTTTTATCGTTCTTTTTAATTGTTTGATCGAATTGTTAGTGAATTTTATTATTATCGAGAGAGACAATAATGTTTAAGTACAATATAATAAACATTGTAAGGTTCGATAAATGATATATATATATATACTTTATATGGTTTCAATAGGCGTTCTAGTACTTGTTAATGCATTTATCATATTTGTATATTTCATCGAGAGATATAATTGTCACATGAGGGAAATATATTTGATCGCTATCGAGAAAGACTTTCGATTAAATTAGGAATATTAACCAACATAAATGATTTCAAATTGTCACGTTAAATGTTACACTAAAAATGGAATAATAAGAGGAATTCGACATCTTTGTAATGTATATCATATATTTGAAATACACATTTACTTACTTTCATTAGTTTAATTGATAATTTAGAGATTAGTATAAAATAATCACAAAATTTGTTTGCTGTTCGATTAAAATTGCAATTTATTTTAACTCAATCAAACATGTAGTACTAATGGGTCGACACTCTATTCACTACTTTATTACTTGTTCACGATCCCGTTCACTTGCGGGAAATCAAACGATCAAGTTTTTGGCGCCGTTGCCGGGGACTACTTTTTTTTTATAGTTTAGTTAATTTTAATTTTAATCTGAATTTTACTGTTTTTCCTTAATTTAGTTTTCACTTGCGGGTTTTCAAAGGATAAAAGGGGATGAGTTTAAGCCCATAAGGAAGTCACTTCAGGGAGTAACCCAACCCTTGTGAATGGAAATCCCATTAAGAATGTTCAATGTGGTAGAAACAATCCGTACTGTGTGACTTGTAATAGCATTATGTAATTTGTGCTCATCCCCATGATAATAATGCTGATAATAATGTGATATCAGAAAGGGTTTAACCTTGAATGAGTCGCAAGACGAGAATTCTCGCGAGGTACAGATCACACGCATCCTTGGAGGACTTGTCTATGTAAGAATTGTCATGAGGCCATTACTATGGGATTGTGTTATTCCCTAGAGACTCTTACTATAATCAAAATAAGAGCGCATGACCATAAATAGCATTACCTGCTATGAATTGGACCGAAATCGATACTGTGTATATAACAATTGAAGTTTAGTCAAAAAGACTTAATACATGACTTAGTCTATTATGACTCCCATAAATAGAATTGTTATCACTAATCAAGGTTCAAGTTGAAAAACACCCACACCTATTTCACAGTATAACGTTGCCACTATATATTTATCTTTTTGAAAGATTAAAACATGTAGGAAATTGTAACTTATAAAAAGTTTTTACTTTCAAATTAAAACTTAATATTAATTTTCAATTTTTGATTTTAATTTTAATTTTTAATTCAGGTTTTAATACAAAATTAAAACTAATAATAATATAGTGTAATTTATATTTTAGATGAAATAATTCTCAATATTGTGGGGGTTTAATTTTCACTATAAAGGGAGTCGATTTTTATAGTTTGATACAACTTCATTTATTATTCTCTCCAAATTTTAGCAACTTGATGAGAGGCTCGTTCTTTATCTTCTCGTGGTTGAGTTCATAGATGAAGAACCAGCTGTAAACTATATGGATTTTATCTTAGAGTCATGTAGTGTCAAAAATATTCGTACGAAGGAAAGACAACACGACTTTAGGATGGCTTCTTTGACTTGCTTTCTAATTCTTCTTATGTTTACATTATTTATACCTGTCATAGTAGTAGATAATTTATCTACACACAAATCACCTGTTTTTCTTAACAAAAATAAGGTACCACAATAGTAAAAGACGAGATTGACAACAAATATATTGTAGTGGTTCGCATGCTTGAACAACTGAAAAGATGCAACACACAGAATGCAAGATCAAGTGCCGATGCCATAACAAACAGCTTCAACAACCTTCTGTACATAAAAGGAAAGTGAGTAATGGGAAGAATAAAAGCGTGAAGAAATTATCTCTTTTTCCACAATTCATTGGAGGGAAGCTGGCCCTATCAAGGTCCCACTTATTTCAAAAGTTATCCCATGAAAGAAAGTTTATAGAAATACAAATTCATGGTTCCAAAATAAATAAGCACAAGATTATAGTATACATAACTACACGAAAAGTCTCGTGATAATCAAACTAGATATTAGAAACCCCGTGGGAAAAGAATAGAGGGTGATATACTGGATAATGCATGCGACATTGGAGGCAGCTTTAGAATTGAATATTACCGCCAAGCATTTAAGTGGAAGCCTCTGTTTCGAGGCGTACTCTTTTGGGACCTTTCTCTTCATTCTGGCTGTTGACTGCCACCCGGTTCTCTTTTGCCTCCACCGAGCATTTCTTGTAAGGTTTGAAACCTGCGCAGAAAGCTTTGAGTTTTGCATGTTCAAGTTCCTTACTCAGCCTTCTATCTTCCTTGTTTTCACCAATCAAAGAAGTATTGTTTTCTAATTCTTGGTTCTGCAAAAAGACACATGTCTTAACACTACGGTTTAGCTGCAATCCATGTTCATCTTTCTCCTCTGCAGTTTCCTTATCATTATCTTTCATTCCCATTTTCTTTAAATCATGCAGAGGGGAAAAACTCTGTGGCAATACATCTCTAGTGAAGAGTGCCCGAAAAGCCATTCGTCCCTGCACATGTATTTAAAGAGAAATAGGAAAGCAACAATAAAACAAATGAAAAAAACATAAATTGACTAGTCTTATTTGTAAAACAAAATTTTCCATTTACCTCTTCGGATACTTCCTTCCAAGAATCACTTACAGTTACAGCGCTTCTAGTGCGCCGATTAGTGGAGTCACCTGATAAATGATTTACATCAAGTTCTGTCAACTCTTCTTTGTCTTGCATATGCTTCTCCAGAGCATCACCCTCTACTTCACTGCTGGAAGGAGTGTTGGATCCACACGAAGAGCCGTCCACCCGTTTTCTTCTCTTCAAATTGTTAGAATCATTCAACTCAGCTGCATCAACAGCTTTTTCAGTTTCATTAGCAATTAACCCAGTATTTAACTTTGCACCTTTATTTTCATCAGAATCTGACGTTGACAGAGTTGGTGACTTTAAAGCAGAATGCTGCTTTGGGAAAGTCTCAGAGCAATCTGGTTCTAGTTGTTGACCTCCTAAGGTAGGATCATCAGTTTTTTCTCTTCTTTGCTTATCTGCTGCTCTAGCTTGAGTGGAATGGATTGCAGATGCAGATGCGGATACAGAAGAACCAGTAAATCCAGGTTGAAATGGTGAACACAATGGAAGTAAGCCATGGGCTGCCCACCATGCTGTTGCAGCTGCTACTGTAGCTGCAACAACTGCTCCCATACTAGGTGCTGAATTTATCTGCCTTGGTTGAAATCCTCCGGCTGTGCCTACTGGGTATTCTGGCAGAACTACCATTTTTGTACATGGCCACAAAGTAGCAGCAAAGCTAGCTGCAGCATGGGCTGCCGGATTTTGTAAAAGAGAAGATACAATCAGACTTGAAAATGTAGATGACATGTGCAGATACGATCGATAATCATCTTGGTTCTGGATCGGGGTGAGTGTTGGGTGGAAACTTGGAAATGGTTGACTTATAGAAGATGTTGCATTCTTATGATATTCAGAAGTAGCAGATGAGGGTGAATTCATGAATAGGTTTGGATGTCCAGGAACTCCGCTAATATGATGAAACATGGATTCTGGATACGAAATGCCTGCAGAAACGTTTTCTGTATTCATTGCTAAGCTCCCATCAACAATGTGCACAGGGACATGTTCATCGTTGGCTGTCAAGGAATTAACATTTTTAGTCTGATTCAGCTCATTTGTTCTTTTTTCTTGCACAGATTTCTCTAGTAAAAGGTGAGGATTCCCAAAATTTGCGGTGTTACATGAGTTATTATCCTGGAACAGCTGTTTGTCATCAGATTCATCCATTTGATGTCCCTTGAGATCAATAGTCATGTGTGATTCAGTTCTTTCATCCAGATTATTTGCCTCTTTCGAGAATGGGACAAATTCTGTAAAAGTAGACATTTGTCTTGTTGAAATCGAGCCTGGTGAGGAGTCTATGATTTCTGAAGATGGGATGGAACAAGGACCCATCTTGTGAAGTATGAAAACCTCACTGCTACTATTGTCATCCTGGTATTCCTTAGTGTAACCCACATTTCCATTATCATCAAGTTTCTGGCAGAACAAGGTATTAGAGGGAGAAACACACTATTATTAATATCAAGAAATAAATTGAAGAGGAACATTAATAGCACATTACTTGTATTATGAAAGAAAAGTACAAAATAACCACGAAGAAGAAATTTGAACTTACTAATGAAGATTCCATTATGAAAAAAAAACCAATTAAAGGATTAGCCTATACCTCAACCAATTGTTCTTTCTCCAAATCCAGTATCATTTTATGCGAGTGTGAAGAAGAAACTGGAATAGATATTTTCCCATCCTTCACTCCTACCCGCAAAGTAGGATACCTCATATTTGTCTTTCGAGGATAAGGATTATTTGGTTTCCTTTTAGGACGTGGAGGAGGAATTTTGATGTCAAGTGCATTTCCTACTGGAACTCCTTTAACAAGAGCCTCCTTTTCCAACTGTATTGTGGAAACAAATTATAGATATATGGATTGAATGGTAGCCCGAAACAATCTCAAGGAACAAAGAGATATTTTGTTACAAAAAAAATATGAATAGTAGGACATGTAATCAAATTTTGGTGAGGTCATGCTAGAATCATGACAAAACATATAGATCTTATTGGGATAAAAGCAAAGCACTATCGAACATGTAATTTGTAATAACTTGATAGAATTCTTCTAACCTAATCTAGAATTTTAGTAGAATAGAGGAACTGCTCCGGATTGCTACGAGATTTCAATAAGTTAGCTGTCACATTTTTTCAGTTTCTTGAGGTAGGTCTCGAGCGTTTTTTTTTTTTTTTTTTGGAGAAAAAGATTTCATGGTTAGATCTTGCTAGTTCAATTCCTCAAAAAAACTTTACATTTTCTAGATCTTTAATCTCAAACTCCCTTGCCAAGTACGCTTTCCTCTAATCTCCTCTTGGTCATCAGACTTCATGATTATGCCATTTTTTTTTTAAATAATAAATGTAAACCATGTAGTTACTTATTATCTTAAAACACGTTTACGTTCTTTGAAATTGTTAATTAATAAATATTATCTATTTTGAATAAGTTATTGATAATAGCAGTAATTATCTATTACGTAAAAGAATGTCATTTAGTTTAATTAATAATGAGTTTTAAAATAGTTTAAAACAATAAAACTCTGCTTCTTCACATCGTACTCGACAGTTCTCTTACATATTGTTAGCATTGGAAGAGCATCTCCCCTCTTACCCCTCACGGATTTCTGTTAGATAATACGTAAGAGAACTGTAGGCCACGAGGTTTGGATTGTTACATATATAGGGAGTGTTCGATCGTACTTAAAATTCAATTAAAATTGAAAATATAGTCGTTATTGGGTCTCACCCGTCTAATAAAACTATAAAAGTCAACAATAACGACTAGTTTTTCAATTTTAATTCGATTTTAATCTCTACCGAACACGCCTATAGTATTAAGAAATTACAGTCCACCTATTGAACTCGCTCTGTTTTAGTAAAAAATGAAAAATTATATTTCAAAAGAGAACTACGAACTTGAAATAACCAAATGGGTACACTACAATCCAAGCTATGAATATATCAAGTTTAATTGTCACGCATTATAAAAAATAAAAAAATCACTTAAGTTCGTAAATAATGCAAAAAATAAAAAGCCCGAATTGTAGAAAATGAACACTTTTGATTCATCAACTTACATCACAATCCTAACTTGAACTTTTTGATCATAAAAAAGTTCAAATTACAAAGATTAACATGTACTAATCTCTAAAATAAAATAATTTGATATGAGGCAAGAGGAAAAAAGTAGAAGCCAGTCTTCATTTCTTAGGGCTACATTCTAGAGTTTTAGATGAATTACTATACAAACTAAAGTTTTTAAATTTTGTATTTTCTTTACCCAGCCCATAAATTTTTAAATTTTAAAAATTATATAAAAAAATATATTCCATTCAGGTACCCTCGACTCTAATTCAAGAACTAAGAACCGACCTGGACCGAGTATATTTTCGATTTTGGAACCTATTATGAACCATCCAAGTCCAATATCGAAGTTAACCTAATTGTCTCACCACCAAGCTTGAAAGAGTCGATTGGTCGAGCAGCTAGAAGACCAAATAATCAATTATCTACTTTGGGATCTTATTGAACAATTGGACAAAAAAGTGTGATATTGTTCCTTCATTGATCATGACCCTTTTCCAATTAGATACATTTGGTCCTAATCTCATTACTGACACTAAACCTATCAACAGACCCCATTTATATTATTTCTTTAAAGCTCTTCTCTGAATTAATTGAGGTGACTCACTAGAGTCAAGGTTCAAGGTATAATCTTTGTCACTAGGATCCTCAATATGTTTCCAAGATCTCATAAACCAATCCCAAACAACATAGTACAAGATATGTAATCAAAGTTCTACCAAACATAGTCATTCTACCAGCTGCTGCAATTTTTTCTCAAGATTTCCCAAGCCTACATTGGAATCATTAACCTTTGGAACATCTTTTGTTTTCTCCTCTTGCTTTCCGTAGTCTAAAACCATATATGTCATAAATAGGTACCTCTAAAGATGCGATTACCTCATGTATCTTAACATCAACCTCCGCACCAAAAATTAGTGGACCATTGTATCTTCACTTAAAAAAATATTAGACCCAGCCTCGAGCAATCTGGATTTGTTGCTAATCCTATCTTACCTCTGGGTAAACAAAAGGTAGAGAGCCATTGCAATCTGCAATATTAATACTCAGCAAATAGCAAAAACATAGCTTTTAGAAAAAAAACAGAAATTTATTTACGTGCACAGAACACAGTTTCAAGCAAGGAACTTCAAGGCATCAGATCATTATGCTTAATTCTGGTAAAACGTCTAATCAGTCCACCATCTACCATTCATAAGGACCAGCAACAATTTCCATAATACCAGGATGCAGGAGAAAACATTACACATTACAGAAAAGGCAAAAGGATACATATGTGCAAACATTGAAATATAATTTTTTTCAAATGTAAGTTTCCTGCATTATCATTCTCCAACATGAGGTCTTAAACCTCACAAAAGGAAGTGCTAATATATGATCAATGCAAAATGTCATGACAAGGTAGTGATTGACCTTCGTAAAAAATTTTTGCGCGTGACTTCTGATCTGGACAGCAGTCTTTGTTCCAATATGTTCTGCTCACCATCAGATACAGAACCAAAAAAAAAAAAAAAAGTAACTAATTAAGAGAAATACATCCAGCAAATAGAATTCCCCTAAAGGGAGAGACATCAAATTAATGCAGCTGAAAGTTGAAACCATAAAAATACATAGTGATATTAAATCCTGAAACTCAGTTAGCATGAAACTGAAAACTAAATGCTTTAAGCAAAAATATAGAGACCTTCTATTTGCTGCCAAGAACGGCCATAGAGCTTGAGAGCTTCTAGGAATCTGTTATGCTCCTCCTCCGTCCACCTCTCACGTTGTTTAGTGATTGTATAAGGTTTCCTTATCTGCTATTGATGAATAAATCTATCGACATTTTGAATATAAAATTGCAATCATTCTAAATATCTACATGACAGGAAGCATTTCAGCATTCATATTTAAATGCAAAGAGTGGTGTAGCAGTAAGGAGACCTTAACAATAAGTTCGTCTCTAGATGAACAAGGGTCCATCTAAATAGCGGAGCAGGGGACTGTTTCAAATATAGAGGAGCCTTTCGCTCATTGCTCGCCAAAACCCCATCAAATAGCTTTCCTTGGTGGTGGTATAGAATGATACCTGATAAACTAGTAATGCAAGAGAGAGGGGGGGGGGGGGGGGNCTCCCCTCTATCTTTATTTTCTTCCTCGATTCTGTTTATATCATTTCATAGTTAATTAATCCCGAAAATAAACAAATTTGCGTATTTTTTAACGATTTCATCTTCCAAAATTAGTACACGTCATTTTTTCCTCTTACTAGAATAAAAAATGACGTGTACTAATTTTGGAAGATGAAATCGTTAAAAAATACGCAAATTTGTTTATTTTCGGGATTAATTAACTATGAAATGATATAAACAGAATCGAGGAAGAAAATAAAGATAGAGGGGAGAGAGACGCATCTCTGAATCCAAAAGTAGTACTGCTAGTAGTAGTAAAACAAGTAGTAGTTAATTCCCTATCCAAAATCCTCACCAAAACGAACTGCATGTTGAGTTAACCTTCAGTTAAAAAAAAAAAAATGTTCAATCAGTGAGCTCAAATACCTGTCATCAAAATTAGAAACCACATTCCTTGACAATAAACGAATTATTACCTTGGAAGACAGTCGATTCCAGAAGCTTCGATCTTTATACGATTATGCATAACCGACCGATACACTCATAAACAGTGGATCGGAAGCGTATACACTCAAGAGTTGGAGTAATTGAAGCAAGCAGATATGGAAAAAAATCATATAATTTGAATCAATGAAGAGGACATTTGGAAGAGAATGATGTGAAAACTGGAAGGTGTTATTTCTGCGTAATTTTCGAAAAATGTGAGCCACTAGTGATTTCTTTGTGGATTTTTCATTAAAAATTGGGGATTTAATTTGGAGGCTGGAGACGAGCCATGGGGGAAGTAGGAGCGAAAATGGAGCTGAACCTGCCATGTGCCCAGAAATTAGTGGCCAAACCTCCACGACCCTTTGCACTTTAATTTTTTTTTTTTTTTTTTTTAATGTTTTGATTAGTAGCCCGTTTGGTAGAGATTAAAATCAGATTAAAATTGAAAAATTAGTCGTTATTGTTGACTTTTATTAGACGAGTGGGACCCAATAACGACCATATTTTCAATTTTAATCGACTTTTTAACCCTCTCAAACAGGCTCTA